>CM046804.1:4325801-4438847 GCA_025617405.1 Perca schrenkii
TGCTCTGACTCAAACTATGCCCGCTACAGTTTCATTGCACACTTTCCTGCGTGGAAAGAGAAAGGTATGCTGAATGCCCGCAACAAAGAGATCAAGCACGCAAAACTTTTCCTTGCATGCGACCGACTGGTCTCACAGCAAGGAATGACCGTGTACTGGAGAAAGGTCAAGGGCCATTCCCAAATCTCTGGTGGGGATAAGGAAGGAAATGATGAAGCTGACCGCCTGGCCAAACTGGGCGCAAGACAAGGAGTTTGGGAGTTTCAGGAGGAGTGGCTTCCAGTCCCCCAAACTCACGCTGTGAACGCAATCACTCGCCGTCAGGCCAGAGAGAAACGAGAAAACTCTCAAGCCTGTGCACAAACCCTAAATCTGTGTCGCCAGCCTGAGGACACAGACCTAATCACCATGCAGGAGAGGGACCCAGCTATCTGGGCCGTTCGGCAGCTGCTAGCAAACCCCTCACCTCAAAACACCACTCAATCCTCACCAGGTGAGCCGGAGGAACTACAAGCCTTCCGCCTCAACCCGCAGTCTTTCAGGATTGAGAAGGGTCTGTTGGTCTACTCTGATGGTGATCAGGGACCGACACGGTGGGTCGTCCCCACTGACCACAGGGGGGTGATGTTAGCACACGCTCACGACTCTCCAGTGGGGGGCCATCGAGGCCCCCGACCCACACTGGAAACCCTCCGACAAGTTGCCTATTGGCCGTCCATGAGCCGCGACGTCAAGGCTTACGTTAAGGGATGTTTGGTCTGCTGCCAGTTCCAGCCATCCCAGCCATTGGGTAGAGCCCCACTCCAGAAAAGGGGGGTCACGTTCCCCTGGTCCCATCTCCAAGTGGACTGGGTGGGCCCCGTACCCAGATCGTCAAGAGGAAATAAATACCTCCTCACGGTCACATGCGCTTTTACAAAATGGGTGGAATGCCTTCCAGCACCCAACGACACGGCAACGACCACAGCGGTCTTGCTACTAAACCATGTTTTCAGTCGTTGGGGACTACCCATCTCCGTCGATTCGGATCGAGACACCCATTTCACGTCCGGGGTCATGACTGCAATGTATGACATTCTGGGAGTAAAGGCAAGATTCCACATCCCATATCACCCCCAATCATCAGTCCAAGTGGAACGCGCTAACCGGACCATTGTCAATATGCTCAAGAAGTATGTCAATGGCAGCGCTAGGGATTGGGACGTGAAACTCCCCCTGGTACTGATGGCCATCAGGTCCACTCCACACCGCACCACGGGGATCACTCCATTCGAGATGATGACTGGGAGAGAGATGACGTTGCCACTGCATCTCTTGTACCACCCTGAAGATGCCAGTGTCGCAACGGCCTACACTGCCACTCAATACGTCTCAAAATTGCGAGAACATCTTCAGTACACGTTTGCCTGGGCCCAAGAAAAACCTGGAGACAAGGGTAAGGGGGGCCAAGGCATACTACGACCGAAAGACAACTCCCCGCGAGTAAGAAATAGGTGACAAAGTCTTCTATTTCAGGTTCACCAAACCGGTGGGAATCTCTCGAAAGTTCCTACCAAGCTGGTCAGGCCCAGTTGAGATTGTGGGAAAACTTTCCAAGACCACCCTGTTAGCATGGTTGCCTTGGGCCTCCTTCTTAGTGGCTGGATCATCACCGCGATAGTCGCACATTTCATGTATAGACACATACAGAATTTGCATACTAAACTTGACTCGATTCTGTTCGTACCACCACGTTTCACACAGCAGCCCACATCGTCCAACTAGTCAGCGCCAATCCTTTCAGGGATTGGTTAGTGACACCCAAATGATCTCTCTCACACTCTGTCCTTTCTTCTTTTTTCTCTTTATCTCTCAACTTTGTTTTTTTTTGGGCATTATACCATAATGTGCATTATGAGGGTACACGCAGTCTTACCTGCTACTTGAAGTATTGTCAAAGTGTTATTAGTGTGATGTATTTTATCAGTTATGATTTACGTAAAGTTTAAATCGTAGTTAGAAAAGTCTGCCCAGACGCTGCCTCAGAGTCTGCCCAGACACCATAACCTCAGTAACCAGATGAACACTATGAACTGTTTTGCCCATTCCCAGGAATGAATGATGCTATGTTGCTCTCAGAATAACTCTTGTTTTTTGTTTATATAACCATGGTTGCTCCAAAGAGCAGGGTTCAACCTGCTCTTCAGACCAAAAGGGGGACGGTTGGAACCTAACAGTTATGATCAAGACTATTCTGTGAGGCCTGAAACTTCCTGAGGCCAAAGTGCGGCCTGTAGGAAAGTCACCAGCCTGTGACCCCTCACCCCTAACAAAGGAATCTCGAAAGATGGAGAAAAAGGAGGGAAATGGCAGACTGGTGGAGGGTTTGAAAACTGCAACGACGAGTCCTCACACCTTCGGTGAGTTTCGGGATTTCTGATTGGCCGCGGCTCCTTGAACGCACCACTCGCCGCCAGCAGGCGGCGGAGGGAGATAAAGGGAGCCGGAGATCAGAGCTCGAGGTTCTTCGAGGTAAATTTTTGCCGTAAGCAAGTTCAGCGCTGTTCGAGAGTCAACGTCGCATCATTCGCTGGTCGAGTGAGACGTTTGTATCGGCCGTGATACAAAAGGGTCCTGGTGAATACAAGCCGTACTACACCAATCTGCAGAGGGGTAAACCAACCCCCGTCTCAAGGAAGAAGAGACAACGCGTTTTCTTGCAAGTCGACTCGGCTTTGTTTCCGCTCCACTGCCTTGGACGGTACGGCCGTTAATTTCTGACGAGAAGTTAACCCAGTTCTGTTCACCGGAAAATCCGCCGGATAAGCAACACCCAAACGTAAGAGGCTTTTATGGTTCTGGGCAGATCTAAGAACTAGGGTGTTTATTAATGTGTAAAAAGGTATTGCTATTTTTTGTTTACCATTAATGTGTGATCGGACCGCTGCGTCCCTATGTGCTGTTGTGAAGAATATCACTGATCCAGATATTGTTGAAAGTTGTGTTGAACTGTAGCTCACACTCCCGCCGTGGAGGTTTACTGTACAAAGCTGAGTCAGCTGCACGCTCGTAGGGAGTGTGCCGGGGAGTAAACGCTCTTTACCGTTAAACAAATCTCAGACTCTGCTATAACGCCACGTTAAGTTAGAGTCTTGAGTAAAACGGAGAGTGCGGTTAGTCCCGTTACCCCAGAGATCAAGGTTTTAAGTGTTTGTTTCCACAAATCGTGTTTTCCCTCCTTTTCTTTCTCTCTTTTCCTCTTTACACACACACACACGCACACACACACACACACATACATCCCAGCTAGCTACGTAGCCCCGAGCTAAAGCTGCTAGCTTAACCACGTGTAGCTCGTATAGAGCTAAAGCTTGACTTAGCATAACCGTGGGCGTTGCCCCGCAACCCCACCTGGGCTTCTTCACCCCTCCGGGCGCACCCAGTACCACTACTGCCCTCTTGAGGCTAAATAGTTAGGTGTAGCTCACTGGAGTAGCCAATTTAGTGGTTTGTGTTAGACTACACCGCCCCCTTTACTCCCACTCACTCTCATACACACACACACACACACACACACCGCACAGACACAGAGGTGTCTCTGTTGTTTTTGGTTTCTTGCTTGTTTTTGATTGTGAAATTGTAAAAGAGTATATAAGTTTATTATTGAAGGATTGCTGATTGGCTACTGATAATTGTGACGTTTTAATAAATCTTATTATACTTTAATTAGCAGTTGCTTGTGATTATTTGTGTACTTATTGTAATAACTGCTGGCTAGACAGGTCTGTGCTCGAAATCAACCCCATCCTTCAAATCCTTTTAAGGGATTTTAACAGAAATGAGACTGTTCCACAGTTGATCATTGGTCCCTGACTTACAGGGTGGTGCCCCGTTTTGAGTGTTTATCGATTTGATAAAGTTATTAATGACCATATTCATAACTTTATTAATATTGATAAAACATATTTTGATAATTTGATAATTATCAATCTGTACCCTACAAGAGTAAACCCAACAGTAATGTTTTGAAAAAAGTGTTTTATGCATTTGAAAATTGAGTGAAAGGCTGAGAAATAGCTTATGGTTTTGGAGATTTGCTGTGTAGTTTGCACTTTGAGAGAGAGGTTTCAAAAATCGTGTGACATGAAAAGATTTTGTGTGTAAGCATTTGGAAAAAACTGTAATACTATATCTGTGTCTGGCTTTTGTTTGATATCTAATGTAGGTAAAAATGCCTTTTTTATTGAGTTTCCTCTTGCAAAATGCTCTATGTGAATTTTAGCTGGGCTCTTATAGTGAAGGGTAGACGTGGAAGAGCTAGCGCTATGGCAGTGTTTTATTCCCCTCAACCTTTATTGTGTGGTTGATTTGTTTTATTCACAGTTTATTAATATCCAACGAAATATCCGAATATGTCCGAACTGCTCCCAAATGTGTACCCAGGAAGCCAAGTGTGAAGTAGATCAGATGAACAGCTCTCGAGATATTTGAAAGACACACACACACACACACACACACACACACAGACACACGCACACACACACACACACACACACACACACACACACACACACACACACACACACACACACACACACACACACACACACACACACACACACAGAAGGTCCTCAATTTAGTTATGTAGAGTAGAGTCTGGAGTGGAAATCATTATAATGAATGTGCATTTCAGACTAAGAAACGATACAGTATACCTGACCTTTATAATTAACCCCATCTCCACATGTAAGGGACTATTCAAGTACTACTCTGTGTAAACACCACATGGTGTTCAGATGCATGCAGACAAATAAACATGTAATAGCATTATTCTTTATAGAGCTTTACATTTTAAAACTTGAGATTGATTAAAACCGATGCCTTGTTTCCAACCGGCAAGTGCGAAAACACAATATTAATGCTAATGCTTTGTTTCGATTGCACAACAACAAACCAACGGTTAATTTTTATGTATTATCAGTTTTCAAGCCAGAACATGAAGACATTCCACTGACATGAGCACACAAACAAATGTGGTTTAATAAAAAAGTTTGATCTATACCTTTTCCTCATAGTCCTGCCAAGTACAATGTTATCTTGTTTAATCACAGCAGGTGTAACTTAAACAAACACTTCTCAGGGTGGGAACATGTGTCTACAGCAACAAAAATTACCAGTTAGTGACCGGAGGCAACATGGGGTTAACAACACATTCAAAACAGAATGGATTTCAGCCTGGGGCATTTCAGACACTGCTGATTGCAATTTCAGCTGAAAGCCTAAGCAGGTGTCTTTTTTTAGACTTGTTGAAAATATATTGTATTACTTTACACATGAAGACAACAACAAGTACAAGTCATATGATGAGCTTATAAAATGAACTAGAAAAAACGCTTTGCAGCTGTACACCATATATTTCATTGTATGAATTTCAGTGTAAACTGACAATAAATGTTTATCGTATAATATATGCAGTGAAGACTTTGAGGCAATTTACTAAAAAAAGGTATTAAGTGTATTTTTTGGCGAAACCTGGATGCTTTACAAACATCTTCAACTCGGCTTCACAGAAGATCTAAACAGTTTCAAGATTAGTGTCACCAACTCAGTATCCGACAAATGTCTCCCCATCTGTTTTCCGCGTTATGCTTTTGAAAAATGGCAAGGAAAGTGTGTCTGCTGAACATTATGAAAGAATTTCTAATATAGGAAGAAGTTCCACTCCCTCGTTACTTCCGGCTTCTGAACTGGTTGCAGTTCCACCAGAGTATAGGGGGCGCTCACAGGCCAGTGCAGAATGAATGGGACTCTATGGAGCTATACCCCTCAAAATCCACTTTTTCTCAGGATATAATTTTTTGTCTAGTAAGTTGAATGTTGCATTCGAAAGGAGAGGCAAAACAATACACACTGCTGGGTGTTTTTTAAAGTTGCTTTTTTGTTCTAAAAAGCCTTTTAAAATGTCAGTGACGTCATACACATATACTGCCAGAGATACTGCTTTACTGCAAGCTCTGCGTCGCTTCCTTTTTTCTCTCGAGGCATCGACAACACAGAGGGAGAGACAGGGGATAACAACATGGAGGAGGAAGAGGGAAGAAGAGAAGCCCATCTTGAGTAGCTTTATAGTGGCGTCCATACTGCATGCAACTATCTAATGACTATTTCAGCATTACAAATCAATCAGATTTTGTTTTGCACAAAGTGCATAGAATTCTGCCCCCCCCCCACGCACACACATACCCGCCCCGACACACAAGCACGGACAAACACTCACAACACACATGTAGCTATAAGCCTATGAAAGACAAAAGAGCTTTAGATTTAGAACAACAGTGTGTACATGGTATATCCAAAAATGTACTATTATGAAAAAAGTGTTTGCCATTTGATGCAAATTCTTCATTTTGAGATGTGTTCATGGTATTTTGAATGCAGTGTTTCATTTTGAAGGAGATGTGAGGCATTTTGCTTGTTGTGTGTGCAGTTTTAGGAATTGTGTGTAGAGTTTTGAAAAAAGGAGACATAGTTTTGAAAACGTGTGTAAGCAGTTGGAAAAAACTGTAATACACATGCTAGAAATAGGTTTGCTGATGTTTTAAAGACCACGCCGAAATATTTACTCTGACATTCTGGCTCCGCTTCGGAGGCCGTCAAGCTGGATCTCTGATTGTAATCAGACCTTCGCTGACCAATCAGCATTCATTAGCAGAATGCTAGCATGTTA
Organism: Perca schrenkii; assembly: GCA_025617405.1. Classification (NCBI taxonomy): domain Eukaryota; kingdom Metazoa; phylum Chordata; class Actinopteri; order Perciformes; family Percidae; genus Perca; species Perca schrenkii. Next base: position 4,332,508 of record CM046804.1, read on the forward strand.
TGGGCAACAACGACTCACCCTGTAAGAAATCGAAAGGACATAAGCACTCGTTCATTCAACTTTCGACCTATAACCCATGTTGAACTTGCAAAAACTACAATCAAATCTGAGGTTTCTCAACGACAATCAGGCGAAAGAGACACATTTGGCCTTCTAGGTCCATAGACTCCCATTCATTTTGCACTGGACCGCAATCACCCCCAGTGGAACTCTGGTGGAACTGCAACCTAATTCGGTACAATGGGGCTGAATAGGGAGTGGAACAGCTTTCTGTAGACCGGCTTTGACATTATGATGTCACAGTGAAGTTGACTCTTGACCTTAGCCAAAATATGTGTTTAATAAGGGACTGTTTGTTATTTATTTAAGGAGCCACCGGAGGAGTTTTGGGATTTTTAGTCTAAATAGACTTAACCCTCCCCTCACCAGCATAAATTTTTCTTGGAACCCCAAAATAATTTGGATAGAAGGTATGACCCACCCCAGTAATTCATTGATGTAGTATGGAAACTAAATGATCACTTCCTGCATTACTGCATTACTTCAAATACTAAGTTACTCCTCTAATAAACTAGTATTCACATGACATAAAACAATAAAACATTGAGACCATTCAGCAAAGGACACTGGGAAAAAAATTCAACACTGGTTGCTATGGACTCATCACAAGTCTTCCTCAGTCATTGTATGTTTTAGCACATAGGTAAAGCTGCCGAAGCTGAACATTATATTCAAAACATATATGTTTATTTTTAAAGCAGATTTTAAATTACATTGTAACAATTTAACAATTCGCCCTTATGAAATCCAGTCGCGGCACGGCTGTCTTGGAACGCCATAGACAGACGGTGGCGGAATGCCCCGACATTTTAATTCAACTAAAATGTAACAGTGAACAATTAGTGTTCGACCTGCAGTCTGTTGAGATGCCTCTCCAAATGCAGAAACCCAATCACACCATAAAACGTTAAGAAAAAAGATCCATATTTTGCCGAAATCCAATGACACGGAGAAAAAAAGTAATCCACAGCGATCAGTAGATCCACAAATAGAGTCACGGTGTATCCAGCAAGGCCTATACTATGCACGTTACATTCACCAGCCAGCTCCAAACAGCTGAACAAGGCCTCTCCACTTCACGTGGAATAAACATATAAAAGTCCAAATCTACACAAAACCCGCAATCAATTAGTAAGCTGACATCAAATGTATATACATGGCATTTAGGAAACCTTTATTGCAACCTTGGCACAGCAATGTGTCCAGACATAGTGCAACAGTAATTTTCATTTTTTATGTCCTGCTGCTCCCATCGTTAGCCATGTAGTATGTTTTTTACTAAAGCAGCATATGAAATCAAACTAGCAACCCCTACTGCAACCCCCCCCGCCCCCCCCTCTCTCTCGCTCCCCCTCCCTCATTCTTGTACACAAAAACCCAGAGCAGAAACACCACCCCACCCATCGCTCCAACAGCCTCCATCACACTGTACTGAAGAGCCATTTAACATAGAAACTACACAGCTGACAGCAGACTCTCCGTTAATACACACCAGCGATCTGTGTGTATATTTATGTTGTTTTTTTTCGGAATGGTGGTGACATCTGGGCGAAGAGACACAGATGAAACAAAGACTAACAATGACTCACAACGAGGAGAAAGAGTAAAAACAGAGACAATGTGCTGCCAGCTCTTTTTAAACTTGACATCCTATTCACAGATCTGAGATGTCTGCTACCTCACAATAATAACTCTCTGTGTTCCTGTCCTCATTTCTCCACATTCTCATGGTGCAGCCACAGTCTTTTTTAATGGAGGCCGTGCACTGTCTCTGCATCCTCAAAGGCACCAAATGACCTCTACTGTCATGTCGTGTAAATATTTGTCAGGGATGAGGAGCAGAGGAAACACTGGCACCTGGTGGCAGAAAAGGGTTTGGTTCAAGTGGGAGGAAAACTGCAGCCTCATTGGTCTGTACACTCAAGTTGTCATCCACAGCATATTTCTTATGTGTGTTGTACTGTATGGTTCTATCTTTGTGAGGATACAAATCTATGGATAATCAAATGTTCAGTGAGTCAACTGTTTTGTCTATCAAGATTAACATCCCATTAGGAAACAATCATAGCCTTTTTAATACTTTCTCAAGCATCATAAACAATCTCTCTTGGAGAAAGGTTCATAGACGTGAATTCATAGTATGAATAAGAGAATGTATCAAGAGCGTGTGTATTCATATCAGTTTTTAGCCTGGATTCCAGCCAAACTTATCCCTGCCCACAACATTTGAGGTCAGGATGTTCGGTCTGGACTTGATCCGTTGTGGAGCAACTATGCTCGAACCAGAGCTGTTCGGACCAATCAAATTGTCAGGGCGGGCTTTATACGATGATGGACAAATGATCAACAGTAAAGTAATCAACCACGTCATCAAAGAGCGCTTGGGTTGAATTTGTTTACAACAAAGATGGCTGCCTTTGGAGAATTGCGATGTGCGTCTGTTATAGAAGATATCGACAGCGCATTCATTTTAAAAGAGGAACAGAGAACCGCGATCAAGGCATTTGTCAATTGGAAAGATGTTTTTTCCGTCCTTCCTACGGGATTCAGCAACGTCGCTTACTCTGATTCTCTGATTGGTTGTAGGTCTATCCAGTTGAGTGCAGAAGCATTTTTTTTCCTGGTTCGGTTGAAACATGCCCCATAATCACAGGCCAGTGGAGCAGCATCAGAATCATATTCTGACTAGAATCTGAGTATGACAACATCATGCTAATCAGTTTTATTGTTTTGTGAATTTAACTCTAACACCATTTAGGTTCAAAGACCGGAAAGTACTTTAAAAGAATGAGACAACACTCAAAAGCTCAGATAATCTATTCCATCAGGACAACAGTTTCACATTTTGATTCACATGTTGTTAAATCCTGAAGACAAGTACAGAAATCTCTCATGATGTGAAATAACCAAAACCATTCGAGCTGTGGCAGATTTTTTGTTCATTTTTGGACCCCATCGCTCATAATTAGAAGATGATTAATAAAATAGGTTTTCAGGGCGTTTGACAACACAAACTCCAGACAACATCCAGACCAGATCATTCATCACTTGGTTTCAAAGCTCCTAACTGCAGGTGATGTATGACAGCCGTTTCTTATGTCTTTAACTTTAGATGAGAGATGATTGTCTTTGGATGTGAGATGGAATCAGACTTTTGTCTTCTAGTGTATGGTAGGCATAAGACTTGTTAATAAACTTAGCCCAAAAAGTAAGGAAATTTGTGTTTGGTAGATTATTTCTCTGTGGTAACAATGCTTTTTGGCAATAAATCTTATACCGTTGGAAAGCCTGTTTAGTTCCCTTTCAAATGGTGCCCGATTTGTAAGGAACATGCATTTGTGGGATGAGCAGCAGCGCTGAGTATGTGGGTTGCGCCCATGAAAAATGTACCAATGCTTCTCTGCCAGTGCCAGACAGCTTATTGCCATTGACTCGTTTGGTGTTTGGTGGATTGGATGATTGAAGTTTGAAGAAACAAGACATATTGGCAATATAACAATTTGATTAATTTTACAAACAGGAGCCTCAGTAGCGTGTGGAAGAACCATACACAGCCACAACAGCCTGGCACCTCCTCCTCATGCTGGTAACCAGTCTGGTCACACACTGCTGTGGGATGGCATCCCATTCTTCAACCAGCATTTGCCGCAAGTCAGCCAACGTGGTTGTGTTGGTCACTCTGGCACGAATAGCACGCCCAAGCTGATCCCACAAGTGTGGCAGGCCATTCCATCCTCTCCACTCCCACATTCTGGAGGTAGTCTATGATAAACCCCGTCCTGTGTGTCATCTTGGAGGATAGAGTTCGGTCCCAGACTGTGGAGAAATGGGATTGCCGCTGGTTGCAGAATCTCATTTTTATATCTCTCTGCATTGAGATTGCCTCCAATGATAACAAGCCTTGTTTTTCCAGTGAGGGAGATGCCGCCCCACAACATCAGAGTGCATCAGCATGTTTCTTGACAAAAAGATTCTGTGGTGTACATCGACATCTGGTGGCGAGTTTGAAATATTACATTTGGGGAATTTGTAAAACTCTCAAGGGAGCAAGCGTTTTACAGTCAAACAAACAATGATTTTAATACATTTGTGATTCAATTAAATGATTATTTAATAGGATGCATTTTGTTTAAAGGTGAGAAACTCTTTTTACCAACCAAATAAAAAATAAAAATGTGTTGAAATCAGTAAAATCATCAATACAACAAGACAAAGGAAAAAAGGAACATGCTAATAATGTTGTGTTACTTGTGCCAGGAAACATAATTGTTGATCGATAAAAGCGCTCTGCTTTTTGACAAAATGTCAAACTTGACATTTCCATACCAAGAGCCACACTCTTAATTGATCTACACATACAGCATCATTCGTGCAGACTGTTTTATGACAAGGCACTATGTACATTTACCAGTATCACATACAGCATAATGTTTCCCTTTGAATTGGTTAAGATGATAAGAGGAATTTTAAGAGTAACCACTTGTATTGAAGTAAAAACGCAGTCATGAAATAATCCTTTTCAGTAAAAAGATCATAAAGGCTCATCTGTATCAGGGTTTTTCAAGATAATATATATATTTGTTGTTGTATAATGAGTCTGATAAATGTGTACGGCGATCTATTCATTAAACACAGATAGGTCAACAAAGGAAAATATAATGATAACATGAATATGAAGATCATCTTTTTCTAAAAATCTTTTTTCACGTGTCACAGTTGAACAGTAAAACCCAGATTTGTAATGTAACATGAAATCCATCACCAAACATAAGCAGTGGCAGGGAGTGAACAGGCTCCATTAGCAGATAATGGGAAACCTTCTGTATGTGTGGTATAAGTCAACTCAACAGACGACCAGCAGTGGTTTAGATGAATTGTAGCTGAGGCAAGTTAACACAGAGCTGCAGAAGTACAACTTATTCACACTCTGGAGAGACACAACAAGCCCAAACAATGTGTTCCAGTTGGAAATCAGGATTTGGCAATCTCAATATGTAGACAGACGGAGTGATGGAGTCTGTTTTTCTGACATTGTAGGACTCATTCAGAATATTTGATTGATATTTAAACTGCAGTTACACTGTACAGTCAACAGAGGTCACTAATCAGAGTAATTCCTAACCCTGACCCACCCTAATGAAAACCTTTTGACCTGATGCTAATCTGTAAACACACCACAGAGCAGGAACCAGAACATACATCACAGTCATATCCTGACTAGTGAAGTGGTGTCATTTCTCAGGTGTCAGGCTCAAGTCGAGTCCCGTTCAAATCAGGATTTTCTGTGTATCCACGGTGGAACTGTGATGTTAAAGAGAAATACTGTATATGTATGTATTACTGAAAAGTGTCAGGACAGACTAATAGTTGTAAGTGTACGACATGTCTCTCTTAGAGTCCAGATTTAAACTCTGGAGCTCCTCCATAGAAAACTAATGAAGTAAAGACTATAGGGGTGACTGTAAAAGCATCTAAGGCAGATTTTATGGTTATGGGTTGAAAAAAACATTCAGTGTCTTAGGTGCAGCTCCATATTTGAGTTGTAAATGATCTGGCTTTAGGATACAGTAGATGTGTACATGTTTACCACTTGAGCTGGCTCATCAGTAACATTCAGGAATATATTTTATTTGTTATCAAAATAGCTTTTTATATTCGATAAATGAGGATAAAAAGTTGGGCGCCTGGGTAGCTCACCTGGTAGAGCGCGCGCCCATTACAAAGGTTTACTTCTCGACGCAGTGGCTGCGGGTTTGACTCTGCCCTGCAGCCCTTTGCTGCATGTCATTCCACCTCTCTCTCTCTCTCTCTCCCATTTCATGTCCTGGCTGTCCTATAAATAAAGGCCTAAAATGCCTAAAAATAAAAAAAAACTTTACTTACGTGTGTGTGTGTGTTTTTGTTGTTTTATTTTCTTAATGCTTACTTCTTCTCCAAAGCCCCATCCAGGGGAAGGTTGTCTATTACAGTGCCTAATCAACATCTTGGGAAAACACTTCTGTGTTCAGTGGCAAAATTACCAGTCAGATTGATCACTTATCAAAAGCAATATTGGCATCACTGAGTACCTGTGTGTCTACCAGTGAAACTATTATCAGAACGTATCAATGGTATGTGAGTTCTACTGTTAAGTTACTGAACCCAGCTCTGTCTCTCTTAAGAATGCAGCTTCCACCGAACGGACCAAACCACTGTGAGGTAACGAAGGGGGGCTCAAGATGTTTTTAAACTTAAAATGCAATTTTTTCCCTGTTTATATTGTTTTACTACTTACACAATTATTTTAATTATATATTATTACATTATTTACAATACACAGCATTATTTTTAATGATTTTTTAAGGGGGGACAACCCTCAGATTGGGTAGGTCTGGAATTGTTTAACCTGGACTCTGGAACAGCTGAGAATAAAAGTAACCTCCACCTTGCCATTTCAAGCCTTGTATGTAATTACTAGGATTTTATGGACTTTGTACAGTATAGAGGGACTCTGTAAATGGGCATGCCTGTACCTAGGTGCAGAGTCCTTTGTGAGTTAATCTAGGTTTGTCAGTTTTGTAGTAAGTAAATTCCCTCTGGAGGTGTGTATGTGAAGTGCTAGCCCGTAGCTGCAGCAAAGTGCATGCTGTTAATGGTGGTTAAGTTACTGCAGACAGCCATAAAGTGCAGCATTATAGCTATAAAAAGTGTAAAAAGAAACAAAGTCCATGTTGATGCAACATTACGACAGCGTCACCTTCTCATTCTTCACTGCAGAGTTGGCCCGGACTATCGTAAAATAGTTACCAGCTACCCGCCTAGGGCAAGGTAAAGTTTCTTTAAAATACCATATGTTATATTTCAATCAATTCTTCCTTTAAGAATTTACGCTGAGCTTCATATGCCATTATATGTTTTTGTCAGATTGTCCAGCTCTAACATTTTGCTTTATTGAGCTAGAAATTAGCCATTGACATGGTATACACACATCAGCAGTAAGCTTTGATGACTTTTTGTGCGTGTTTCGTGTAGTAAATGTAGCCAACATGAGTTAGAAATATAGGTTTTATAACTACTTCATGCATTAGATGGTGGCAAAAACTCAGAAGTTGAGTGTGAGAAAATGGTCATGGTAAATCAATGGTAATAACAAAATACATTTGAAAATGCTCACCTTAGAAGAAGTGATTGCACAATGAGACTTTAATTTCTCGTGATTATGTTGCTAACTTTTCATATTATGTTTACTCGTGATATGTTTTACTTTAATGTAGTTACCCACAATGAGCACATACATCACACAACTTGACGTGTCCCTCGATGTAGCTGAGGAGAAAAAGCTCCAATCACAAGGCTTCAAGAAAATCAATGTTGATCTAAACAAAGGAGCAGGCGGAAAGTATATCTATATTTGGTACAAAAAAGAATCCCGCTCAGCACCAATCACCGGAATTCAAATTACATTCAACAATGACATGGGTGTTGGATTGATCAATGCAGGGTACACAAAGATCGATAAAGATCTCAATGCTGGAGCACGAGGTTATTACCTTTACCTTTGGTACTTCAGAGGGTCCGGAGAGTACCATACTCCTATAGTAGAGATTGATGTCACTATAGATGCAAAAAGTGAAGCTCACAAGTTTCTCCAAAACTGGGAGAGATTGGACTGTGATCTGAACCGCGGGGCTGGAGGGAACTTGATCCACGCCTGGGTGAAGAGAGAGAAACAAACCTACATCTGTGATGTGAGTGCCACTGATTCTTATGGATCAGACACAGAGTATTTTCTGGAAGGTTACATCCGTGTGGATGAAGATACTAACAGAGGTGCAAATGGAGCCTATGTCTTCATCTGGTACCGTCAGACCACCGACTCCCAGCGTGCACTAAGAGATCTGAAAGTTTCAACTAATGATCTTCACTATCAGACCCTTAAGCAGCAAGGTTACACCTCAGTGAGTGTTAACCTCAACGAGGGGACCGGAGGTAACAAGGTGTACCTGTGGTACAAGAAACGGGGATGCAACAATCCCATCAAGGCCATCACCCTTCTTCTCAACACAGATGTTGTTCAAGAGTATAAGAAGGCTGGTGTCACTGTTATCGACAGAAATATCAACTTAGGTAATAATGGCCACACTGAGTACCTGTGTGTCTATCAGTGAAAGGCTGAGAAAACCTTCTGCTTGGAAGCAGAGCTGAGAATTCCCAACAATGTTATAAATCATTTTGGTGATGATTTTTTTTAACATTTCTATCTCTTTTTCTATGTAAACAAATGTTAATTATTATATTCAATTAAAGAAAGCCATCAAAAGTTTGAATAGCATATTGTTTATATTATGTCAAATGTTTAGCCGAGGCTGTAGCCAAAGGAATTAACAAATATTAAATAGATTATATTAAAAATAAAAAATATGAACAAATACTGAAATGAAATGTACAATTATCACACTGTGCAAGTGAAAGAACATCCTCTCCAGCACAGTAATGATTAAAGCCCCAAAAAACATATCACACACTAGCTAGTAACATGTGTGATGTAGCTACAGGAAAGTTAGCAAGCTAGAAAAATACAGATAAACTAGCAGCTTCACATCACAACGGTTAACATTCAGTACTCATTGCAGACTGAAACAACTCAGGAATAGATTAATCTGCTGCAACAATAACTAAATATAAAGAGTACAAACTTAAATCGTCTCTGACTTCTGAACGGGCAACCGTAATGAAAAGAAACACAACGCGATCTCGGGGATTAATTAGCGTACGTAACTAACGTACACACACTGTAACCTAGCTACACAGTCTCCGTAACATGAGGAATTCACAACAGTAACGAGTAACGATGCAGCACATAAAAAATCTATCGGAGTAAAAGTATTTCATTCATCGAAAATATGTACTCAATTAAAAGTGGATGTAGGAGAAAAATATAATACTCCAGTAGAGTATAGATACAGACTTTTAGTATAGGGTGACCAGATTTCCCCACATGCGCAGTAGCTCAGATGTAGATCATGTCAGCTATCTAGCTCCATAGACAGTAAAAGAAAGGCTGTTTCTCCAACTTCAGTCAGTTAAAAGGCAGGATTAGCTGGGAGACTTCTAAATGAGGGCGCACATGTAAGTAGTTCTTTTGTAGATTATGGTGAATTTGTGTGTGTTGTAGCAGTGCTTTGCTATTGAGAACGAGTTAACATGCTAAGGCTAGCCCGCTGACGCTAGCACGCTAACGGTTGCGGTTAGCCAGCTCGTTACGGCTTGTGACGTAGAAAGCCGTTTGAACAACTCACCCGGAGACTGAAGGCAGGACACATTCAGAAACCGTTTCTCATTCAGAACAGCAAGGATGTTTTTTTTTTTCAAAGTTTGTATGCGTGTGGAAGCACCAGAGACACAAAATAACACCCCAAATCCTAGAAAAAGAGATTTTTTCATAATATGGGCACTTTAAAGTAAGGCTCTCAGGCATTCTGTATTGCTTTTAACTATTTATTCTCCTTTGGATCGACTTTTAAAAAATTATATCTGTATATGTATATATACAGTATATCTGTGTTTTCTGTGATTTGGAGGAGTTGTGATATATAGGCTTTTACAAGAATAAAGTTACTATATTTCAGAAAATAATCTATAGACTACCTGCATCATAGTCTGCTGTGCATTACGTGATTGCTCTGCTGATACTGTAGATCTCAGACCTTCTGACAGACTCAGAGCCCCGCTTGGGTGTCTGAATGAGACAAATAGTTTAGCTAGGGAAGTGGATGTACGCTGCTATACATCGGAGGTGGAAACCCAAAACTACTGCAGAAATACGCGGAGCACAAATGCAACACAGGTCCACAGCATGTCCACAGCTGAGCGCATCCATAAACCTGAAGCTGTATTTTACAGCGAGAGTGGACACTAAGCGACGCACAGGTCTGCTTCAGAACTCCGTGTGTTTGAGTCTGACCCATAGACTGGAAACGTCACGTCACAGGAATGTCAAACTAAATTAGTAGTATTGCGTAAGAAATCTCAACACAGGCAATAATGGCAGCTCTGAGTACCTGTGTTTATATCAGTAAAAGGCTGAGAAAGCCTTTTTCTTGCAAGCAGAGCAGAGAACTACCAACACACACCGATGTGGAAAGCAGAGTGCAACAATGTTGTTTAATCATTTTGGTGATGAGTTATTTGAAGTGCCCATATTATGAAAAAAATCACTTTTTCTTGGATTTGGTGAGTTATTTTGTGTCTCTTGTGCTTGCACAAGCATACAAATGTGAAAAAAATTAAAAATAAAACGAGTTCACCATAATCTACAAAAGACCTACTTACATGTCCCTGTTCTCCCAGCTAATCCTGCCTTGTACTGACTGAAGTTAGAGAAACAGCTAGCTAGCTGATGTGATCCTTACCTAGCTACTGCCCATGTGCGACTTGCAACAAATATGGTACAGAAGTGAGATGTCTCACTCTGTAGCTAAAACAGAGAGCTCAACACACAGGGTGAAAAGAGGAGCTGCAGCAATGTGCAGTATGACAAAAATATGGTGTTTTTTGAAAATTAAACCATGTAAACCTATTCTGATACAACCTCTAAATACAATTATGAACCTGAAAATTAGCATAATATGGGCACTTTAACTTTTTTCTCTTTTTCTTTAGCATATAAAATAATGTGATTAGTTATATTACAGTAACACTACTGATAATATATAGTGTCAACATTATATAGGTTGTACTGTTAAACCTGCTGTTAATTAGGGCTGGTCCGAATACCATTCTTTGAGCTTCGAAGCTTCGGTAGTAATGAGCATTGAATATTCGAAGCTTTGGAGAGATTGGGCTGAACATATTATTATCTCTAATAAAGGCAGGAATCTCTATGTGTCTGTCTGTTTGTTTGCATTTTGATTATTTTGAGAACCTTTCATCCAAACGACTTCACAAGGGAGTGCAGTGTCGTATTTGGTGCAATATAGATAGACAGGCCAGACGCGTTCAGAATTAATAAACTTTTAACCTCTCAAGGATCACCGTCCGGTCAACGGGACACTTTGTGACTGGGGCGTCGCTGTAACCTCGATAAAACTTCCACTCATGAGCGTTTTTATTACTTTAAAGCATTAAATCTTTCAAATATACAGCCATGTACACAACTGTTACAAAGTAACAGAAAATAAAACAATTCAACCGTAATCTGCGCAGCCGAGAGTGCATGCATACCTGTTTTCGTTGTCCTTTCAGCAACAAAGTGGTATTTTGACCAAAACTTGATTTTCATAAATCCCCAAGAGTCCAAAACGATCTCTTCGCCTCACTATGTTGAAGATTCTGGCCGAATCACAACGGAAAAACGCGAAACAGTTTTCCATTTCCGCACTTGTTATCACCGCTAGCTTCTCTGCCCAGCTTGCTAAATGCTCGAAGTGGGCGTCATCGTGTACCGACAGTATCTTCTTCTTCTTCTTTGTAGTTTATTGGTTGTTGGCAAACCAACTTAAATGTGCATTACCGCCACCAATGCAGAAAATAAATAAACCAAAATAAAATTAAATAAAAAAAAATAAAAAAAACGAATATTCGAATGTCAAATTTTCAAATCGAATACCAACCCACCGAACGAATGTTCGAATATGTCCAGCCCTACTGTTAATGAAATCAATCAAACTATTTTAAATGACTCTTTTAAACAATTATGTTGATTGACTATTGAAGCTCTGTATTTCTTTATTGTGCACATTTCCTGCTTTTCAATAAAGACAACTTTGCTTCAGGCTCTACACAATAGAAACTTTACCTCACTTTATGTGTTTTTATCATCTTATTAATTATCTTATTTGCGGCTGCCGGTTACAGCGTTCTTGCTCAATTCTTGACCAATTTTAAAGATTTTTGTTCACATTAGTCACTTGCATGGAAAAATAGGGTCCAGGTTTAAAAAAAAATTGAATTACCCTTTAAAGTAGAAAAAGTAAAAGTACAAATTATACAGATGATATCCCATTTAAGAATATTGTTCATTAGTGAATTATAATTATTGATGCAGTGATGTGTACATTGCCTTAATGTTGCATTTCTTTTACTATATACTGTATACTACCAAGTAGCTTGTGAATTTTAACAAGGGATCAATAAAGTATTATCTCATCCATAATAATACATCATAATTTATTTGTTTATTGTATTATTACTCTGAATCTGCAAAGTAAATAAAGTTATCATATAGGTGTAGTAGAGTTCATAGCACAATATCGGTCTCTGAAAGTATGAAGTAGCAGGAAATGGAAATACTGAAGTACAAGTACCTCAAAATTGTACTAAAGAAGGCTACAGTACTCCACCAACGTGGACTGTGCGATCAATAAAAGTACTTCACTTTTTATTACCTGCAAACTAAAAGATTAATTTAGCAATTTCTTATGATGTAAAAATGCTTGTTGCCTGAGTGGCCTAGTGGTAGAACGCATGCCCATATATAGAGGCTCAGTCCTTGACGCAGAGGTGGGAATGACATGCAGGAAAGTGCCGCAGGTCGGAATCGAACCCTTTCATGTCTAAGCTGTCACTAATAAAGGCCTAAATGCAAAAAAAATAATCTTTAAAAAAAGAAAAAGAGTAGATCCTAGATGAGCGCAGTACAGTAACACAGGTGAGAAAGACTTTGTTATTGGTCATGATGAATATCCCGTGAGCTGAAGCTATTTGTAGAATACAGAACTGCTCCTATAACAAGAACTAAAGAGGGAAAAACAATAGATGACCAATCTGGACAAAACAAATAGAAGCCTGTATCCAACACTGAGGATATTTGAGACAGTTGTTGTAGGATGAAAAGTCCTAATTATTACAGTACTTTGATCTGAAACAAAAGGATTAGGCCTAAAAAGAAGGCTCTGATTCCCCCTCAAACAGTAAGGTCTTGGCTCAGACAAGGCCGAGACTTGAGAAAAGAAAAAAAGCATCAGTGTAAACTAGTGCTGCAATACTTCTCAATTGCCAAAGGACTATGACTCTCTCCCTCTCTCTGTCTGTGGTTCATCCATAATTCAGAAGGATAACAAAAATACCCTTGGAGGAGACCAGACCACAGTACAGGAAAACTATGGATTGTTCTGGGTTTTGGAGCCACTGTAATAAATTCCGCCTTATCCTCTCACATTCCTTTTGGTTTATTGGTAATATTGCTGTTTATATATCCATCCACCTTCTTTTCTGTCATTCATGGTAGGGCCCTGAAAGCACAGAAGTTAATGGGGCAAGACCTTGATCTAAAAGGGCTGACACATGGGTACAGATACAGACTAATGCATTGAATGGAATTTCTTTAAACCAATCAGAATCGTCATGGGCGGTGCTAAACTCTGCACAGAGCCGCTGCAAAATAGTCATGCAAGAGAAAACTCAGATTGGACAGATAGTCTAGCTGTCTGGATTTACCATGCAGAGATCTGAGGAGCAGTTAACAACAGTCCTCATGAATCCACTGAATTTAAAATTCCAACAAAAAGAAAGCAGAAGGAAATGGAAAATACATGCATCCGGCGGAATTTCCTGCAGCACCGGAGCAAGAAGTGGAACACGAAGGATATAGACTAATGGTAATATAGCCTATATACCATACTTCTGCCTTAATGTATTATTTTAATATACATTTTCCTAACGTGTATGGACGAGTGTATGGACTCAATTGCTAGTTGCAAGTATTTTTTTTAATACAGCATGGTGCTTTATGAGTGTGGCTACACACCGACCTGTCCATCAGGACAGAGGCTTAGCAATGCTAACCATGGCACTGTGTTCATTGAAATAGCCACTTGTGTTGGGGTGTTTTTTTATCTTTTGATCTGTTGAACGAGAGTATGTGAAAATTCAAAAAACAATTAAGAAATTATATTCCTGACTTTTGAAATGTTTTTGCTTCTTGAAATATATTTGTATTAATCCAAGAGACAGCTAAAACTGTGCTTCTGCTTTTGATATGAGTTAACCCAAAAACAGCCAAAATATATTTTGCTCTTGAAACTATAGTACTGCCTTTGATTGTGGTTTATGAGTGCTGATGTGCCTTTAGAAATATAGTCATGCTAAAGTTGTTATGTTACTGATATTACTATAAACATGCTTAGAAACATTTTAGTGTGAGTTACTGTGTGAAGCTGCCTGTTTGCCTCCTGTTTGACCCTGCAGTCGGAAAGAGGAAGTGTCTGCAAGAAGCCTCGGCTGCACAAGTAGTTTTGCGTAACTGTCTATCTGAACCTGTAACAGCTGGAAAAGAGGAAGTGCTGTTGGGGCCCTGTATACATGCACGTGAGGGGTTAGGCTCTTGATGCATACAATAGGTGGAAAAAAGGTTACTACTTTGACCTATTGATCAATGCAGTTGCAATGAGCAGTTAGAGTGTACGTCAGATAACGACATGCATAAAGGAAATATCGTCATATGAGATGATTTTACGTATATCCAACCCGATGCTTGCTTTAAGACTGGATTACCATGTAAGGTGAATTGAATGTGAAAAGAAACACACCTCGCTGTGATGGGGGTTGAACCCCAAGAAATGTACATATAAAACTGGGCGCTTTTGTCAAAAACCCCCCTGCTCGCTCTTGATCGATCCCTTGGGTTCGTTTTCTGTTTTTGACCGAGACTCTGTCTTAGAGTAACATTTGAGTGATTGAACTCTGTTCGTTTATTCATTTATTTTGTTTGCTTGTTAACATTTTGCTTTAAAAAAAAAAAAAATAAAACCACCTGTGTTCGTCTTGAGCAAGGTGACCCAAAAGGCCTTGTGAGTCTTTTTCTGCTCTTTTAGAAGACTCTTTCTTTTTTTCCTTTTTTCTTCCTTTTTGCCATTTGCCTGAGTGACCGGGTACCCCCTCGAAAGAAGAAGTGGTGGCCTCCTCTTTAGCCGTGCGGTTTGCAGCAACCCCGGGGACCGACCTGACAAGCAGACCTTTGATCCTCCAACCGAGCGGAAACCTCTGTGACCAAGGCAGAAGTGGCTGTTCGAGTGTGAGTAATCAATTGCAATTGTTTGGTTATAAAGATCTTCTGTGTGCTGTGTATTTCACATACGGGGGACATCTAGGTTGTCAATCGAAAGCCTCTTGTCTCGTCATCGGGTTTCCACTGAAGCGAGATCCCGCCAATGCGGGGTTGTGTGTGTCTCTCTAAAAATAGTCTAAAAACCATAGGGAAGTATTTTAACTAATTCTTCTTGAACCTGTTTATAATTCTGAACATAATATTTATAAATACAGGGTGTGTGCGTCTCTTTAGAAATAATCTAAGAACCATAGGGAAGTATTTCAATTAATTCTTTTGAACCTATTAATAGTTATAATACAATATTTATAATATTTGAACCTATATTATTTCAATACCTACAGTATTAAATATAGGAAAGTATCTAAAACAACTCCTCTAATATAGGCTTAACCATCCGCCCCGCTGACAGTATCTGTAACGGCTGTACGGCAAAAGAGGGCTTAGAGGGCGAGGGTTATCGGGGGGGAGAGGGAGGGGTTGGCTTTAAAAGAAAAAGCGATATTATGCCTCGATAACTGTCACATCGTTCCACATGGCGCCCATAAAGTGGGGTAAATGCGTTAAAAACTGTGATGCTACGTTATAAAAAATAATAACTAGTACAGGGAACAACAGATTAACCATTTAAGAACCCACTCACAGTGCTTAAGGACAGTAACGTAAAGCTATTTAAATGGCTAGAAGAGTCAAAGCTGATTAAGACACTGTTTTTTTTTTTATTCGCAGTGCGCTAAGAGCTGTAACGTAGAGTTATTAAAAATAGCTGGAAGTGTCAAAACAGGTTAGCGTTACTGGAACCTGCTGACCAACGAGATCAGCAGGTTCAAACGCTTTAGGACTAGACTGAAGTAGCGCGCCGCGCAACTGTGCTGAAATAGTGCATAGAAGCTACAGCCCTAGGAACAGTAGGCAGACCGAGCCCTTCACCCGCTAGCAAATAAAGAAGGGTCCCCGGGTTAAAGCCTGAACATTCCGAAGGGTTAGGTGAAGTAGTCGAAAAAAGACGAAAGCAACGCGAACAGTCAATTAGTACTAAAGTAGGACTCAAATCGGTGGCAGGGGCTTTTTGTCGAAACAGTATTTCCACACGAGCAAATTACTGAAGTAGGCCCCCCGAGCATGGCCAGCACCGCGTCTGCATTTGAGGATTCAGAGGAAGAGGGGACGGAAAGAGCCCTAGGTGATCCTCACTCAAACCTAGCTTCAGGGCTTTCCTATAGCATGGTTAAAACCGGCAACGGTTCAATAAAATATTTCCATGGAGATATTGAAAAATGTAGTCCATTTCCTGGACAAATGAGAATGACCTCGTGGTTTAATCCAGCAAATCGGTCGCTGAACCACGAAGGAGGGGTAGCAGGGGCGTTAAAACGGAGGTTCCCCAAAACATGTGACTGGGAACCCTCTGAACTATTACCAGACGGGACAATAGTTCAACAAACAATTAGGGATAGTGGAAGTTATGGTGAAATAATCCACTGTTGCTACAGTGATAAAAATAGCCCAGATAGGCTAACATCTGCGTTCTATGATGAAAACGATGAAAATTACTTGTATAGAATAAGGCAGGAAGGAGCATTGGCAGCCAAACACACAGGCAGGGTGGTAACTCTGTTCGGGGATGGGAGCTTCCAATACTCACGAAAAGATTGTGTGCGCGCACTAATCAGACTGCTACAGAATCACAAAAGTTGTGAGTGGGTGATATGTTGTCCAGAAGCGGTCATGGAGGAAATAGAGAAGGCTCTGGTCCGCCCGGAGCCGCTATACCCGGACCTGTTTCTACGGCCAGCTAAACACCTACACACGCCTTGTGCAGATGTAGTAGTGCAAATACCAACTAAAACCGTAATGACTGGTATGTCAAGCCGCCTAGTAGAAGGACCGAGAGATACCTCTCTAGGGGCACAGAATAGCGAACAGGCAGAAAGAAACCACTCAGCAACCCCTGGGAATGTGCCAAGTTCCTTTAGAGAACTATTGACTGCAGAACACCAGGGGGACGCAAAAAATGCAGACACAGGCATCAAGCAAAAAACAGTGGTGCAAACAATTAAAGGGGGATCCCCAATTAAAGGCGGCACCTTTGTGCACACGTCAGAATGTCTCAAATCATACATGAGGAGACCCCCGTTACCAGATTATGAGCAAGAAATTCTAAATAGAGTTGGAAATGAATATATCAAAGAAATTCAATCCCAACCGCCGTGCAAACCCGGGCAATGCCAACAACTGAATAGCCTTAGTGGGGAAAGAAGAAAGGGATATCGCGCGGTGTATAAACCAGCAGACAGAGAAACATTTATTAGAGCAATACACCCAATTGTTAACTCAGCGCAAGCAGGAGAAAGGGTAACAATTAATCTGAGAGGGAGAGACCAGGATGACCCGCCCGAAGTCCTCCTCACTTGGACAAAAGATATCCTTCCCCTGTTCGGGGGAGCGACATTCCACCTTCTCCTGCCCACTGACAAAGAGAGAGATGAACTAATGACAGCAGAGAATGAATATGATGAGAGCACTGAGTCAGAAAAAGAGGAAGCCAGTCAAGGGGAGGAAGAAGAAACAGACAGCCAGGGCAGTGAGAGCAACACGTCTCAAATACTTCCCCAAAATACAGAGTTCCTAAAAACCCCTCTAATTGTCGACGTAGAAAATCAATTATCACACCCGCCTCTGTTCCCTCCATCCCCACCGTGGGGAGAGGGGAACGGAGAAGAGGAAAGGCTCAACGAGCGTTTGTATGAGGAATTAAGTTGGAGTTTAAACACTAAACACCTGCAAAATAATGCACCAACAAATCTTAATCACAAAACAGGATGCTCAGCTCCGCCTGCGTCTCCACTGATTAGGGAACTAACTCCGTCATCAGCAGGGCCAGATCTCACAAGGGTGCTGAGCGCGTTAAACGAATGGTGCAGGGAAGATTTATCTACGGTGAGTAATAAATCCTCTTCGCCAATAGGCAAGTGGAGAAAACATAAAACAAAAACGAACCGTTAATAGAAACAGATGAGGAGGATGAATTTCCTTCACCACGCGACCCAATTAGGGGGAGAAGAAAAAGTCGCAGTAGGGAAAGAACACCACCTATGCCGATACATGCCAGTACCCCGAGACCTATAACCCCTATAGTTGTCCCTCAGTCGAGGGGTATTCTAAATCCCACAGGAAATCAACCTACGGGCCCGCAGACAATGGTTCATCCAGGGAGACACTTGTTGAGGAAAGTAACAATTTGTGATCCGCAAATACCCAAAAAGACTTCTAGAGGTCAGATAGGTAGAGCTACTAAGCCTATGCCGGATACGAAGTACGATCCAGACAAATACCCGTGCAGTGAGCCAACCTACCGGACTGAGAATGATTGGTTCAACCCCAGACTTAAAAGGGAAGGAGACTATCATTCCGACTGGGAGGAAGTGCCCATGTGTAGGGAAGCTGGTTGGTATCCAGTATCCATGGCAGAAAAAAGATGCATAAATCGAGCACCTAAAGGACCCGAAATTCTAGCTTTTCAGGGAATAGGGAGACCCTGGAAGACGTCATATCTCAGGCAGGGATACGATTTTTACAGAGAAGGGTGTATAAGGAGGGATAAATCTGTAGAGAAACAGTTTTCACAACAAAATCCTCAGAGTTGGTTAGTGGAAGACCCAAGTAGTAGAGAAGGAAATGATCCAGACCCGGACCCTTGTCAGGGTGAGGATGAATGGGAACCTACTACTTCACGCAGCAAAAGGGATAATAGAGAGCACAGCCCTCAAAGAAATAGGCATGAAAATAGAGAAGAGATAAACGCATATTTTCAGCAAAGAGAGCCCAGAACAGCAGAGAGATGGACCCCTACCGGATCCTCTGGGTCTGGAAGGGGGAGCACCAAAAGCCAATGGGACACGCTGCTGGTAGGAGGGTTAGAACCAGAACAGGAAGATGTTTCCTTCCCTCTGGGACAGGTCAGCCTGCTGGACATTGTACCAGCAAGGAAGGCAAGTCAAAGTGATACAGACTATTTACAACAAGTTCAAAAAAGTGGGTTTTCATTAGAACAAATGGACACCCCTCAGATGACTCTTGTTCTCAGGAAACACGGGGTTCATATCCCGAGCGGATGCAAAACCAGTGATCTCCTCAGGCATATGGTGACAACCCCAGGGGTGTCCCCTGTAGAGGAGGAAGTAGAAGTACTCAGTCAGGCAGTGCAGAAAGGGGAAATGACTCTTAGTGTTGCAATGCGATCTCTTAAGGGCGTACCTGGTAACAGTACTTACTATGAAGAGAAACTATTAGGAAAAATACCTGGAGGTGTTAACCTCTGTACAGGGTGGGCCTTCTGGTCAGCAGAACAAAAAACGCAGAATTTAGTCATGTACGATCGCAAAACCCTCATGTCAAAATCAAAAAAGACAGAGAAGCCCGCAAATCAGGCTCACCGAAAGCCCAAAACCCGTACGGGCTATCCGGGGAGTCCAATGCTCAGAGCAGCAACGGCAAAAATGTGACTGCAACAGGGAATGGTGCACAGAGTGCACCCAAAACAATCTACAAAAAAAACCCTCCGGGGGCGCCGAAGAGGCCAGGGGTGACGAACGATGTATTCAAAAGAAGGACTGGGACGAGAAATGGGGGGAAAAACAATCTTAGAGTTACTAAATCAAGTAGCCTTTGAAGAGCAGGGTGAGCTAAAAGCTAAATGGAAAGGGGAAGTATACACAGTAGATACTGGAGCAACCATGTCCACCAGCAAAATAGCACAACTCACCGGAGATCAGACTTCTGCAATCATGGCAGATGGAAGTCTGGTGTCCATGAAATTAGGAAATTATGATGGTTCAAAAGTACTTGTGGGGCCTATGAATCTATTAGGTTTAAAAGATTTAGAAAAAGCCGAAAAGGTCAGATGGTTGAAGGAAATAAATAACGAACAACAATTGGAAAGAATACTGCGCGAAACCGAAATAACAAATAAAACAAGACTAGAAGAGATTCTAAAAAAAGGTAAATACTCAGAATTTAAAAATGATTGCGGATTCGTAAATATGGAACCCTACCAGATTAGGGGGGTTCCCCAGGGAAAGTGAAACAATATCCCGTTAAACCTGAAGGTGCTAAAGAGATCCAAATAACTGTTGATGAACTAGTAAAACAGGGTGTTCTGGTGGTAGAGCCAGAGCCCCCTTGTCTCACCCCAATTCAGGCTGTAGACAAAAAAGATGGAGGATTTAGATTAGTACACAATCTCAAAGAATTAAATGACCGAACTCAAAAGGATCAGAGAACAATGTTAAACCCCCAGAAAATTGTCAGAGAAGCCTCAAAGGCAAAATACTATTCCACTATTGACCTAGCGAATGGCTTTTGGTCTATACCCATATCAGACGGATCCAGTATGAAAACGTGCTTTCAGCTTAAGAAAACAGCGTACCGATGGACCCGACTGCCGCAGGGGTTCTGTAATAGCCCTAATGTGTTTCAAGAAACTGTGGAAAAAGTCCTAGAAGGACTAAATGTTGATGTATATATTGATGACGTTCTTATCGCCACTGAGACAGAGGAAGAACACTTGACCTTGCTAGAAGAGGTAATTAACCGCTAAAAACTGCAGGGTTCAAAATAGGACTGAAAAAATGTGAAATAGGCAAATCAAAGGTGAAATATCTAGGCTTTATGATAAGCACTGAAGGAAGGGATATCTCAGACAGCTACTTAGATGACCTAAAAATACCCAAAACAGTGTTGGAAACGGAACAGGTGTTGGGAAAATTGGAATATGTGACCGCACATATTCCATACTTTGCAGGGAGGGCAAGAGAGTGCCGTGAGCTAAAAAAAGGGTCTTTGAACCCGAGATGAGGAGAAAAGGTGTATGCAGACGCGTAACAGACCTCTCACAGAAGATGAACAAACCAAAGTCCAAAAACTTATAGAGTATTGTAAAGAAAATCAGGAAACACTGAAACACGTGATACCTAATGCCCCAATTAAAATCCTAGTATCTGTGGATGAACTGGGAGGAAATGTGAAAGTTGTTCAAGGTAAGGACACCTGCCTTAACCTTTCTGCCTCCTGGAAACCAACGGAAAAAAGATTTTTACACGAGGAAAGGGAACTATGTGTACTGTACCGGTTCTATCCATATCTTCGAACGTATGGAGATAATACTGGTATGGAAGTATCTTTTGAGTGTGGGGCAACTCAGACCTTAACTAAAGCAAAACTAGATGGATCTAAAGCTTTAAAGGGGAGATGGGATGCATGGGTTATCATGCTCCAGGACCCCCTAGTGGTCATCTACCCAGAGGTAGATGACCTTGTTCAGGCCAGATCGGCTCTCTATAATCATTTTGCCATTCTTCCAGAACAGTGGAAAAACAAAGAGGGACTGTATGAGCTGCCAGATGAGTAACAGTAACAGACCTACACGGACAGCTGGGTCATGTAGGTGAAAAGAGACTGAAAAGATGGTGTCAGAAAGCTGACATAAAAATACCCAAGCTCAGGGAACTGATGCGCGTCGTGCGAAACAATTGCGAACAATGCGCGAAAAAAGGGGGTAGGAAAAAAATTCCATACTCAGATCATGAAATAAAAACCGAATACCCGGGGGAACATTTTAGCATGGACATAGGAATGTTAACCAAAGGGGGAAAGTGCGGTCATAACAGTTTTTGTTCATAGTTGATAACGCGGGGGGAGACACACAAGTGTTCCCCCTCAAAAGAGCCACAGGTAATGTTGTAGCACACAAACTAGCTGATTGGCTGCCCAAACGTAAACCAAAAACTATCAGAATGGACAATGGAACTCACTTTAAAAACGAACAGGTTAGAGAACTGCTGGAGAGCCAAGGTGTCCAGACAGTCTATTCTACACCTTATATTAGCCATACCAATGGGGTGGCTGAAAGAGCTGTGAGGGAAGTAAAAGGTCTTATCCTGACAACCCTTAAAGAAAACTGGGACACTCCGGCTGGAGTGGCCTATATGAACGAAGCACTAAGCCAGGGTAAACTAGCAGAATATAAACCAAAACAAGTAATCGATGTCTCACCTGTCTTTCAGGTCGGAGACGAGGTCTGGATATACTCGGATTACACGAAGACTGAGGCAGGGGTTAAATCAAAACTTCAGGGAACAGGTGTAGTCCATGTTCAGCTACCAAATAATTTGGTGGTGCTTAAAGATTGGAAATATCCTGTACATATTACCCAATTACAGCTTAAAAAGAGGCACACCCAAAATGGCGACGGTAGACCCTAGATACCATTATCTGCTGTCAATCGACTGTAGAGGAGACCCATGGGTCGGAAAAAATGATGACGAGGGAAGAAGTGATGTTCTAAAATGCGAAGCGTATACACCTGGATGCTGTGTACACTGTAAAGCTCAGTGTTATGAAAAGATCTGGGGGGGATGAGGTTATACAGGCCCTTAACCAAGAAATCTGTAGTGGCTAAAACAGGAATAGAGTGTGGTGGTAATGCAAGATTCACATTTTGCAACCAGTGTGTAGATAACATAGCTTGTAGGGCAACGGTGGGTAGATGTGACCACCACGAATTGCCAAGAGGGTGTTGTAGAGGATCCCCTACGGGATTTGTTACTTGCGATCCATATGCTCAATACAGGTGCTTTAGAGCATCGGATCTGTTTGATCGAGATCCTCCAAGCCAGAGCCAAGTTTACAGAGAAAGCCGGATCGTAAGAAGCTACCCGGAGGTGATCAAAATCAAAAGTCATACTTGGCTCACCAGGTGGGCCAGGCATGGTATACAGGCTGTACTTGGGGAAGTTATGCTCCAGGCCTGCAAAGGAGTCACCAAAAGAGGAAAACTCCAGATTGCTGGACAGGCTATGTGCCATTATGTCAGCATGACTGGATCACAGAAGGGTCCAAACAGAGAACTTTAACTCATGGAACAATCAGTAGTAGCCTAGGGAACTTTAGAGGCAAATGTGTAAATGTTAAAGGAAAATCCTCTTACCAAAAAATAGAAGTGTTCAGGAGAAGAGCTAGGGACTTAGAGGGAAATATAAAGACTGAGTCTTATGAGCTGCGCCTGCCTGTAGGGTACAGACTCCTGGGGGAGAAAACAGAACCCTCAGCGCCAAGGGCACCGGCGGCGGCTAGGATTTAGGTCAAAATAGGTTACTAACAACCTCCCTCCGCTCTTGTCTTGCAGATGGAGACAACACCTCTGCAGGACAAAATAATTGGGAGAAGTCTGCCTGAGTATCCTAGTAGAGGGTGCAAAGGGTGGTTTCTTCCACTGGTGTTGCTGTTTATCACCCTCTGGACAATAATATTCCTAGCAGGCGATGGACAGCACACAGTGTGGGAAATCACAGAAAATAAAATTCAAACTTGCCATGGACCATGGGAAACTCTGATAGAAACTGAAATTTTATTGCCCAATGGGCCCTTGACTCATAGAACCTCAGACATTAAATCAGTATGGAAGAAAGAGTGGGGAATTGCTTTTTGTGGCCTGATTGGTCATAGTGACGACATTGATGTATGCCAAAATAGACTACCGCAATGGGAATACAAAAAAGAAACTGATAATGGCCGTAACTGGGAAAGCTTACTCAGCGACCCATTTAATCGGTCAGTAATTGGAAACGAAAGTTGTGGGTGTGATACTATGAAGTATAAGTTTACAGGGGATTTGTTTAAGGTGAAAGTAGCACTGAACTGTTCCTGTAATTCCACAAATGAGGCCCGAAATTGTACTACAGTTACTAGCTTTATGCGAAGTTGGCTGTGGGCCTCTGAAATTACTCAAAATTTCACCCTCTCGGATTGCACAATACGCAGAAATGGTAATTATTGTGCAGTAGGAGAAGGTGACATAACTTACTTCCGACTGCCAGAGATATTAGATGTTAAAGGCACAGTGAGGACCTCTTCTAACCCAATAAATTGGCTTATGGAAGAAGAGAGTCTGCGAGAGCGTGTGTTCAAACGGGCAGGGAGAGGTAGGAGAAACACCAAAAAACCCAGACAAGTTACACCAGCCAAATGTCTGTACTGCTTTCCAGAAAAACCGGACAGTGGTCAGACTCATTTTAATTATTTACAACAAGGGGATCTTCCCCACTAGGAAAAGTGATGAAAATTCAAAGACCAATGTGGAATACAGTGATGCACTCAAATGGGTTTAGGGAATTTTTTCTCACCATTCCCAATCTCAGTAATGCAGGGGTCAGGGAATGGTTGATAAAAAATAGGACCGGATGGGAAAACGCCACCTGGGAATGTATCAAGGCCAACCTTAAGGATACCAATGCAACCCAAAGGGGGGACGGGAGAGATTGGGGTAATATAACTAATTTTCAGGAGGCAATATGGACAGACTTATTGTTCTCACATGTGGGGTCCAGACATGGGTTTTCCCCGTTACCCACTGGGTGCAATAGGTAAGTTCAAGGCCGCACTTGACAAATGCCATGATGCAAGTGATAAACATCCAGTTTCTCAATTCTTATGGTATCAATTAGGAGGGATGCTGGGAGGGTCAGTACCGCGTGGGCTACAAAAAATAAAGATTATTTAGAGGCCTTAAAGACAAAACCTGCACATAGAGGGGTACCAATAGACCTTCCTCTTTATCCCGGTCGTGACCTCGTCATGGCTCCAGCTATTTGTGATAATGATTGGTATAAGACAAAATCAACAGCTTGCATTTTTAACACTGACAGGTATCCACCAGAGGAGGGGAGGAAAGCCAGTAATGGTTACGTAGCTTTGCCCTATGTCAGGGGGTCGATTGCTGCCGACGGTAATCCACGTTATTACCTTATGATAGGATCTATACATTTTCATCAGGCATCTGATTATTGGTATTATAACCGCCAGACAGGAGGTAAATATCTACATCAATCTTATTATGGCAAACCAGACAATTACGTTTACTATCAAAAAAGACACAAACTGAAAATTGAGTATTATGAGTATACTCGGAAACTGATGGGGACGACACCAGTCGGACTTGAGGAGAGGCCTTTCTGTCAGGAAGGGTTCATGTTCACAAATGGGTCTGGGGTATGTAACTATATCTCTTTTAGGACTAAAACAGAATGGAAAATAAAAAGCGACTTTACTACTGGTCTGGTGGTCTCACAAACTCCAATTTTAGAGGATGTAGTTCAGTCAGCGCACTGGCCTGCTGTGACAACACCGAGAATGCTAGGGACTTTAGCTCACCTAGGCAGATTGGAATACTTTTACAACCGAACTGAAAAAAAAACGAATAAATGACCGGTTACGGGAACTTTTTTTGAGTAAACCTTTATTTTAATATAGGGCGGAGAATCAGTGAGCGGTGACAGTGGAACTGATGCCGTCCTGACACTCTGTCCCATCGAAGACTTGAGCCTCGGCAGAGGGAGGGGAGAACCAGAGAGTTGCAGTCTCAGTGAGCCCAGTTTCGAGCGGCCTCCAGGGCGTGACATCCGTAGCCTCGAATCCAGCAGTGGAGGAGGAGAGATTTGCAGCCCCGGAACCGGAGGAGAGTCACTCGAGGGGTTGGGGAGTGTGGACTTCCCCTTTCAGCTAGAGCATATCTTGGTAGCCAGCCCCGTGGTGAGTGAGACCAAGAGAGAGACTGATGCAGGGGATGTTGCAGATTGGATCGGAGCAGAATACTTTGAGCTCAGGGAGTCGATCCGTAATCCCAGTTTTGGGGAAGAGGGAGAGATGTGGGCTTACATGAGCAGGAAGCAGAAAAAAAGGAGGAAAAAGAGGATGAAGCGTATTGGGGCGCCTGGCTTACTTCTGCAAGCCGGGCTTGTTGGTACCGGCCTGGAGTCCGCTCGGACACTGGCCCGGGGAGCTCAACTAACTGTTGACCCGGTAGCAGGTGCGTCAGTCATGGCCCAAGATCCCCCGCGCTGTTCCTTACCCACTTTTTTAATGCCGACTGTCTCTGAGCCCCCTCCCCGGCCTGCTTCTCCTGTGTGTCCGCCACTGCATGCTGCTACTAGTGACCTGCCAATGCCGACTGTTTCCGAGACTCCTCCCCGGCCTGCTTCTCCTGTGTGTCCGCCACTGCATGCTGCTACAGGTGTCCTGGTGCCGCCGACTGATGCTGAAATGATGGATACTGCAAACCTGGTGCTGCCGACTGATGCTGAGGTGACGTCTACTTGTGCTGTGGATCCTGGGGCCAGCGTGTTGGCCAACCCGTGCAACAAAAAAAGAAAGAGTGAGCATGGCCATGTTCACTTTGTGACCCCGGATAGGGTGACCAGAGGTACTCAGACTGATCCTGTCTTGATCTCTGCTTACCCTGGGGCCCATGATTCAAATGGGCCCTTTTTTAAGATTTTTCGGTGTAGGTTGATGAATGGACGATTGAAGAGAACGAAGATTCACCCTCAATCCACTTGAAACCCGGGCGTGTGGAAATTGTTCACACATGTCAGGCCTGGGTGTTTTCGAGATCCATGGTTGGTGGCCCCGACCCAGGAAAATGCAATGTCCTATGTTGTAGGGGCCACTCTCCTGAGATCTGTGGAAGCTGTTTCTTTTGATAACGACGCTGGCTATATCCCTGTGCGGAAGAACTGGTATATATCTCCCGGGACCAACAAGCAGTTCCTGGTGTTATCAGACTATAGTGGGAACATGCTGGTGATTATCCTGGATAGGAGCACGCTCTAAGCATTGCATTATTTTGTGTTTTTGTATTTTCATGGGAGGGTGTTGAACGAGAGTATGTGAAAATTCAAAAAACAATTAAGAAATTATATTCCTGACTTTTGAAATGTTTTTGCTTCTTGAAATATATTTGTATTAATCCAAGAGACAGCTAAAACTGTGCTTCTGCTTTTGATATGAGTTAACCCAAAAACAGCCAAAATATATTTTGCTCTTGAAACTATAGTACTGCCTTTGATTGTGGTTTATGAGTGCTGATGTGCCTTTAGAAATATAGTCATGCTAAAGTTGTTATGTTACTGATATTACTATAAACATGCTTAGAAACATTTTAGTGTGAGTTACTGTGTGAAGCTGCCTGTTTGCCTCCTGTTTGACCCTGCAGTCGGAAAGAGGAAGTGTCTGCAAGAGGCCTCGGCTGCACAAGTAGTTTTGCGTAACTGTCTATCTGAACCTGTAACAGCTGGAAAAGAGGAAGTGCTGTTGGGGCCCTGTATACATGCACGTGAGGGGTTAGGCTCTTGATGCATACAATAGATGGAAAAAAGGTTACTACTTTGACCTATTGATCAATGCAGTTGCAATGAGCAGTTAGAGTGTACGTCAGATAACGACATGCATAAAGGAAATATCGTCATATGAGATGATTTTACGTATATCCAACCCGATGCTTGCTTTAAGACTGGATTACCATGTAAGGTGAATTGAATGTGAAAAGAAACACACCTCGCTGTGATGGGGGTTGAACCCCAAGAAATGTACATATAAAACTGGGCGCTTTTGTCAAAAACCCCCCTGCTCGCTCTTGATCGATCCCTTGGGTTCGTTTTCTGTTTTTGACCGAGACTCTGTCTTAGAGTAACATTTGAGTGATTGAACTCTGTTCGTTTATTCATTTATTTTGTTTGCTTGTTAACATTTTGCTTTAAAAAAAAAAATAATAAAACCGTCTTGAGCAAGGTGACCCAAAAGGCCTTGTGAGTCTTTTTCTGCTCTTTTAGAAGACTCTTTCTTTTTTTCCTTTTTTCTTCCTTTTTGCCATTTGCCTGAGTGACCGGGTACCCCCTCGAAAGAAGAAGTGGTGGCCTCCTCTTTAGCCGTGCGGTTTGCAGCAACCCCGGGACCGACCTGACAAGCAGACCTTTGATCCTCCAACCGAGCGGAAACCTCTGTGACCAAGGCAGAAGTGGCTGTTCGAGTGTGAGTAATCAATTGCAATTGTTTGGTTATAAAGATCTTCTGTGTGCTGTGTATTTCACATACAGGGGACATCTAGGTTGTCAATCGAAAGCCTCTTGTCTCGTCATCGGGTTTGCACTGAAGCGAGATCCCGCCAGTGCGGGGGTGTGTGTGTCTCTCTAAAAATAGTCTAAAAACCATAGGGAAGTATTTTAACTAATTCTTCTTGAACCTGTTTATAATTCTGAACATAACATTTATAAATACAGGGTGTGTGCGTCTCTTTAGAAATAATCTAAGAACCATGATATTTCAATTAATTCTTTTGAACCTATTAATAGTTATAATACAATATTTATAATATTTGAACCTATATTGTTTCAATACCTACAGTATTAAATATAGGAAAGTATCTAAAACAACTCCTCTAATATAGGCTTAACCATCCGCCCCGCTGACAGTATCTGTAACGGCTGTACGGCAAAAGAGGGCTTAGAGGGCGAGGGTTATCGGGGGGGAGAGGGGGGGGTTGGCTTTAAAAGAAAAAGCGATACTATGCCTCGATAACTGTCACATCGTTCCACAGATCTTAATCTTTGACCCTCTCACTGTGTTTTCACTTTATCAAAGTTAATTGGAAAACTTTGGTCGCCTAGAAATGTCTTGTGCAGCGTTCCGCCGACCAAGCTAGCTAGCTAGTGCTTGCAACTTACAAGTACAAGTCATATGATGATCTTATAAAATAAACTAGAAAAAAACGCCTAGCAGTTGTACATCTCAGCCAACCAGTAAAGTTGCAGTTTACATCCATTTATAATATATTTCAGTGTATGAATTTCAGTGTAATTTTAACTGATCTGCACTGCAGTTTTTAAAGATTAGTGTCACCAACCAAGTGTATCTGCAGAACATTATGATGTCAAAGTGAAGTTGACCTTTGACCTTTTGGATATAAAATGTCATCACTTCATCAATTCATCCTATTAGACATTTGTGTGAAACGTCATACTTAGCGCAGGAATTCTTGAGTTATGACCAATCAAACATTCAACATTTTTAAACTTCAAGTGTAAATCTCGAACAACATGCTTGGGCAATACTGTCCTTAACTATGATCATGCCAGTGAAGAAAATTTCAATGTAAGAGTGCAGGCAGATCATTAGTTAGGCCGATAGATCCAAAAAAAAGAGGAGGAGAAATTCTCATTTTTGTACATAAAAACTCAGAGCAGAAACACCACCCCACCCATCCCTCCAACAGCCTCAATCACACTGTACTGAAGAACCATTTAACACAACTACCCCGCTGACATTTTCTGTCAGCAGACTCTCCGTTTTCCCTGCACATAGCTGAAACCACAACGAGGAGAAAGAGTAAAAAGAGACAATGTGCTGCCAGCTCTTTTTAAACTTGACATCCTATTCACAGATCTGAGATGTCTGCTACCTCACAATAATAACTCTCTGTGTTCCTGTCCCCATTTCTCCACATTCTCATGGTGCAGCCACAGTCTTTTTTAATGGAGGCCGTGCACTGTCTCTGCATCCTCAAAGGCACCAAATGACCTCTACTGTCATGTTGTGTAAATATTTGTCAGGGATGAGGAGCAGAGGAAACACTGGCACCTGGTGGCAGAAAAGGGTCTGGTATCAAGTGGGAGGAAAACTGCAGCCTCATTGGTCTGTACACTCAAGTTGTCATCCACAGCATATTTATTATGTGTGTTGTACTGTATGATTCCATCTTTGTGAGGATACAAAACTATGGATAATCAAAGTTAAGTGAGTCAACTGTTTTGTCTATCAAGATTAACATCCCATTAGGAAACAGTCAAAGCCTTTTTAATACTTTCTCAAGCATCATTAACAATCACTCTTGGAAAAAGGTTCATAAACTTAGTATGAATAAGAGAATGTATCAAGAGCGTGTGTATTCATATCAGTTTTTAGCCTGGATGCCAGCCGAACTTAGCCCCGCCCACAACATTTGAGGTTGGGAAGTCCGGTCTGAACTTGATCCGTTGTGGAGCAACAATGCTCCAATCAGAGCTGTTCGGACCAATCAAATTGTCAGGGCGGGCTTTATACGATGATGGACAGATGATCAAGAGTAACGTAATCAACCACGTCACCAAAAAGCGCTAGGGTTGAATTTGTTTACAACAAAGATGGCTGCCGCTGGAGAATTGAGATGTGTAGATTCCGCTATTGCGTCTGTTATAGAAGATAACGACAGCGTATTCATTTTAAAAGATTAACAGAGTACCGCGATCAAGGCATTTGTCAATCGTAAAGATGTTTTTGCCGTCCTGCCTACAGGATTCAGCAACGTCACTTACTCCGCTGCTCTGATTGGATGTAGGTCTATCCAATTGAGTGCAGAGGCATTTTCTATCCTGGTTGGGTTGAAACACGCCCCGTAATCATAGCCCAATGGAGCAGTATCAGAGTCATATTCTGACTAGAGTCTGAGTATGACCAAGTCAGGCTAGTCAGTTTTATTGTTTTGTGAATTTAACTCTAACATCATTTAAGTTCAAAGACCAGAAAGTAACCAAAACCATTCTAGCTGTGGCAGATTTTCTCTTCATTTTTGGACCCCATCACTCATAATAAGAAGAGGATTAATAAAATAGGTTTTCAGGGCTTTTGACAACACAAACTACATCATCAAGACCAGATCATTCACTTCACTTGGTTTCAAAGCTCCTAACTGCAAGCGGTGTTTGACAGCCGTTTCTCCCCAAGGTAGCTTTAAGTTCATCTCAGGATACTAAAATGATACAAATCATTGTATGTAAAGCTCATACAGTGTTTGTGTTACCTGCTTTATGGTTGGACCAGACTTGGTAAACAAGCCAAAGGAGAAGAGTGATGGAAACTTTGGGAAAGACAAAAAAACAAATGGCACTTAAACATGTTATTGCCAACAAATTGGGCTTACAGCTGAATTATAAGCTAAGTTTGTAAAGAACTGTGACTATAAAAATGACATTCCTTATACTGATTACATTTAGTCTCCATGACTTCTCTGCTTTTTCTTGATTTGCAGTGCTGACAAATTAAAACTGTATATATCCATGTTGATTTGAAACATTTCTTACATCAAGTAATATCCCAGTTGTTGCCACACTCTATTGCTGCATTTAACAGTAGCACTGAGTAAGCCTTTATGGCTAATACCAACACCTGACTGACATTTATCCACATTTAAATGCTTGGAATAATCATTTTAATTCTTAAATTACCAGCTAACGCTAGCTCGCTAGCTTGGTAACATTTTTCAAAACAAATCTAGTTGTGGTCTAGCAATTTGTGACCCTGCAAGATCCCCAGTCTTTACATATTACAACATGTGTCTTTAACTTTAGATGAAAGATGATTGTCTTTAGATGTGAGATGGAGTCAGACTTTAGTCTACTAGTGTATGCTAGGCATAAGACTTATTAATATATGACATCCATGGACCACGGTAAAGACTGCAGCAGCATGTCTAGACAAAAAAGATTCCGTGGTGTTCATCAACGTCTGGTGGCGAATTTGAGATATTACCTTTGGAGAATTGTAAAACTCTCAAGGGAGCAGTGACGGACTGGTAAAGTGGCATTTGGGCAGATGCCAGAGGGGCCGCGGGCCCTCATGGGCCGTTTGGGCCAGCCAATCAGAGAGCCGCATGATTGTCACAGCCATGCGGCCACTTATAATTTCTCTCGGCCCCCTTTTAAGCATCAATAACAGTGTTCCTTTGTCAAGTGTTAGCCAAATTTATCCAATTCCATCACACCTATTACTTATGTCATCTGAGTTAGTTATGTCATCTGATTTGTATTTATACCACATATGAGTCTCTCAATATCACAGTCATGGTTACCCTCTAGAGTCACGAACTTTTACTTTTAGAGAAAAAGAGAGAGAAATATAAGAGAGCACTGTTGGCTGACGTTGAAAAATGCTGCAAACTGACTGATTTGTTTTTAAACTCAAGTGCAGCTTCGGCTAGCATTAGCGCTAATACAGCTAGCATGTTAGCGCTATATCTGAGCCAGCACACCAGGGAGAGAGACAGGGCAGTGAGGAATATGAGGAAGAGGAAGAACAAAACGAGCAAGAGGAGGATGAAGAGACAGACATAGATAACGAATCCATGGAACTAACCAACACAGAACAAGAAGCGTGCTGTGGGTCTGAATGTGGATTACCAGAAGCAACAGAGATGGAGACCAATGCTGCAGGAGGGAGTGTAGTAGGCCTACAGTAAGTTTGGCTACTTCAGAATATTATATTATTATGCACCGGCTGGCTCTGATGATTTATTCTTTTTTTTTTTGTAAGTCTATGTTTTGGTGCAGTTGTTTATAGCATGGGAGTTTACGTTCACCATCGCTGGGGCTATCAAAAGTGCGTGTTTTTTTCCGTGCGTCAAAAATTCTATCTGCTATAGTGTCCAGGCTGAAATCCATTCTGTTTTTAATGTGTTTTTAATGTGCTGTAGACACATGTTCCCACCCTCAGAAGTGTTTTAAGTTACACCTGCTTTGATTACACAAGATAACATTGTGCTTGGCATGAGGAAAAGGTCTAGATCAAGGAAAGAAAGCAAATTCTTTTTTTCTTAAACCACACTACATCCTCATGTTTGTGTGCTCAATTCAGTGGAATGTCTTCATGTTCTGGCTTGAAAACTAATGGTACATAATATTAGCATTAATATTGGTTTTTTTTGCATTTGCCGGTTTTAAAATGTAAAGCTCTATAAAGAATAATGCTATTACATGTTTCTCTGCATGCATCTGAACACCATGTGGTGTGCACACAGAGTAGTACTTGAATAGTCCCCTACATGTGGAGATGGGGTTAATTATAAAGGTTAGGTATACTGTATCGTTTCTTAGGGTGAAATGTTACACTGCCCGCAATTTCCCCAAATGTAATACATCAAAGTCGCCACCAGATATCGATGTACACCAACGGAATCTTTTTGTCTAGAAACATGCTGCAGTCTTTACCATGGTCCATGGACACTATGTTGGTTAACGTTACATTGCAATTACAGAATGGCCTCTTAAAAGTGTCATGTTGAATCTTTTGCATTGCATTTAGCACCCACCTGTGTTTCTGAATCATCATAATAATAATCTAGCCTATCTTTATTTCAGACTCACAACTAAAGTTAGGTAGGTAGATCATATTTCACAATCAATGATTTTATTTTAGGAACATATTCAGGCTAATTCGTAGGCTACTGTTTCTTGGCTTTAACATATAACGTTAGTCAAATTAGTGCTGGGTCTGTCCGAGGTTTCTTCCCAAGAGGGAGTTTTTCCTAACCACTGTTGAACTGCTTGCTCTTGAGGGAATTACTGTAATTGTTGGAATTGTTGGGGCTTTGTAAATTATAGAGTGTGGTCTAGACCTACTCTATCTGTAAAGTGTCTCGAGATAACCTATGTTATGATTTGATACTTTAAATAAAATTGAATTGAATTGAATTGAATTGAACTAGTTAAGCATAACGTTAGGTGCTGCCCAGGGCCGGATTGGGACTCATTTTCAGCCCTGGATTTTCATGCCTTAGACCGGCCCACTTTACTTCACGAATGACTATATTAAAAAAATGTAATCAAAACCTTGAACAGTTGTTGAACAATATCAGTATCTGTTTCTGTGCAAATAAGTAATCACAGTTTAAATAAAGAACAAGATACATTGTATTGCACTTTCTAATGGCACCATAATCTATTTTTTCCTTTGAATATTTCATACAACTTTCATAATGGGTCATAAGTAATATTTGGTCATAAAAAGTGATTATATTGTAGCTAATCTGATCATGTTTGCATGTGATACAGTGTGTGAAACAGCTTACAGTAGATGTGCCATCCACACTGACAGCAGCTATCCCTAATGCACACTAATGGCTCTGCGTCTGACACTAAATCACATTTTATAAATTGTCATAATTCTCAGCACAAATCTCTCCTTTTTACAAACCTTTTTGATCAAGTAAAGTCAGTGTCATTATGGTATTGTCGAATCATCTGGCATCATTAATTATCCAATTTTTCATATAGAGCAGGTCAACACCACACTCTTATTAATTCTTGTAATACTCAGTCAATGATCAACCCTACCTGCCCAAACTGGAGTTCTGGGCTCATATAGCTGCTGCTTGGTAACCTTACTGGCTCTTCATTACTGTTAGCAGCAAACTGGACTAGTAGGCCTACTAGCTGCTGCTGCGGAGCTACAAGAACAAGTTTGATTTATAAACATAAACGCTGGTTTGCAGTCACTTCTCCTAACTAACTTAGCTTACCCGTCTCAACGTCTTAATTTGGCGTTTGGCTAAAAATAGAAAAAGTTCATCTGGCTGCGTCACTTTCTAGAGCCCTCCTTTTTAAATTGACGCTTTTTCAGTGCCGTTTTGCACTTTCTATTACCCGTTTAAAACGGTGCTCCCAATTAGCCAATCCAGGCCTGGTGCTGCCGGCGGATTGATAAGTGGATCAGCGCCGTACAGTCCTTTGACGTCTAGCGGATCCGATCTAGCATCTACGCATCTAACCTACCCCCCACAGGTGTCCATTTAATCATTTCTGGACGGTCGCGTTCTTCTTCAGTCAATCAGTGGACAGAACCGGAAGTAATGCGTTACCAGGCGGGATCTTGAACTATAACCAAGATGGCGCCGCAGAATGGTGACACGGTGTGTTGGTGCGCTCTGTTTTGTTTTGTTTTGTGTTTTAACTATGTTTCTTGCGATGGTACCCGTATCTCATTCACCAGTGAAGAGCTCGTGAACTTCAGGGGAACAATACCATCAGACTTATTTCCCACTTTTCTTCTCCCTTCACTGGAAATTTTGGACATTCTGGTCAAAGGTGCGCTCACCTTTGCTCATGCAGCGAAACGCCGGAGGAGAGGGAAACGGGCCGGTGTGCTTGTGCGTCTCCGCCAGCGAGGATTGCGCACACCATTACCGGGAATATTCCTCTCTAACGTGCGCTCACTGCCCAACAAACTGGAGGAACTACAACTGCTGTTGGTCAGAAACAGGGACTTTTTTCTCATCTGCTGTTTTGTGCTTCACGGAGACGTGGCTCTGTGGATTAATACCGGACTCTGCGCTGCAGCTGGCAGGCTTCCAACTCTACAGAGCGGACAGAGACACGGACCTCTCCGGCAAAACTAAAGGTGGAGGAATCGGTTTCTATATCAATAGCGGTTGGTGCAACGACGTGACAGTGATCCAGCAGCATTGTTCTCCTAACCTGGAATATTTCATTATAAACTGTAAGCCTTTTTATTCACCCCGTGAGTTCGCGTCATTCATCCTGGTCGGTGTTTACATCTCACCGCAGGCCAACGTGCAGGGACGCGCAACGCATGCTTGCCGACCAGATTCTGTGCGTGGAGCGGACCAACCCGGAGTCCCTAGTTATTGTCCTTGGTGACTTTAATAAAGGGAACCTCACTCACGAACTCCCTAAATATAGACAGCATATTAAATGCCCGACCAGAGAGGAGAACATTCTGGATCACTGTTACACCACAGTCAGGGATTCTTATCACGCCGTCCCCCCGTGCTGCACTGGGACACTCTGACCACGTCATGGTCCACCTGATCCCCACCTACAGGCAGAAACTAAAGCTCTGCAAACCTGTTGTGAGGACATCAAGGAAGTGGACCAGTGAGGCTGTGGAGGATCTCCAGTCGTGTTTGGATTCTACTGACTGGGATGTGTTCAGGACTGCTACCAACAGTCTGGATGAGTACACAGAGGCTGTGACGTCATACATCAGCTTCTGTGAGGACTGCTGTGTTCCATCATGCACCAGGGTGAGTTACAACAATGACAAACCCTGGTTCACAGCCAAACTCAGAAGGTTAAGGCTGGCTAAGGAAGACTCGTTCAGGAGTGGGGACAAAGACAGATTTAAAGAGTCAAAGTACAAGTTTAGCAAGGCGGTGAAGGAGGCTAAACGACGATACTCTGAGAAACTCCAAAACCAGTTCTCAGCTAATGACTCTGCAACTGTCTGGAAAGGACTTAGGCAGATCACCAACTACAAGCCTAAAACCCCCCCACTCCTTCGATGACCGACACCTAGCCAACGACCTGAACGAGTTCTACTGTCGATTTGAAAGACAAAAGGTCAGTCCTGACACCATCCCCCCACGACACCTCCCTACAGCTACAGCCACTGTGCATCACCTCCACCTCACCCACCTCAGCAGGGCCCTGGGCCCCCCCCACCAATGCCCTCCTTAAAGGTCTCCACCTCCACCCCCCCCCCTACCCACCTCAGTGACGACTCTCTCCATCCACGAGAGGGACGTCAACAGACTCTTTAGGAGACAGAGTCCCAGGAAAGCTGCTGGACCAGATGCTGTCTCCCCATCATGCTTGAAGCACTGTGCTGACCAGCTGTCTCCAGTGTTCACAGACATTTTTAACACCTCACTGGAGACATGTCACGTGCCAGCCTGCTTCAAGACCTCAACCATCATCCCTGTCACCAAGAAGCCAAAGGACCACAGGACTTAATGACTTCAGACCCGTCGCCCTGACCTCTGTGGTTATGAAGTCCTTTGAGCGCCTTGTGCTTTCACACCTCAAAGCCATTACCGACACCCTCCTGGACCCCCCTGCAGTTTGCCTACAGAGCCAATAGGTCTGTAGATGATGCAGTCAACCTGGCCCTCCACTACATCCTCCGGCACCTGGACTCTGCAGGAACCTACGCCAGGATCCTGTTTTTTGGACTTCAGCTCTGCCTTCAACACCATCATCCCGGCTCTGCTCCAGGAGAAGCTCTCCCAGCTTGGTGTGCCTGACTCCACCTGCAGGTGGATCACTGACTTTCTGTCTGACAGGAAGCAGCATGTCAAGCTGGGGAAACACGTCTCCAACTCACAGACCATCAGCACTGGATCCCCTCAGGGCTGTGTTCTTTCGCCTCTGCTCTTCTCCCTCTACACCAACAACTGCACCTCCAGTCATCAGTCCGTCAAGCTTCTGAAGTTCGCGGACGACACCTCCCTCATCGGACTCATCTCTGATGGAGACGAGTCCGCTTACAGGTCGGAGGCTGACCACCTGGTGAAGTGGTGCAACCAAAACAATTTAGATCTCAACGCTCTAAAGACAGTGGAGATGGTTGTGGACTTCAGGAAGAACCCAGCCCCACCTGCCCCCCCATGACCCTCTGTGGCTCCACAATTAACATTGTGGAGTCTTTCCGCTTCCTGGGAACTACAATCTCCCAGGACCTCAAGTGGGAGCTGAACATCAGCTCCCTCGTCAAGAAAGCACAACAGAGGATGTACTTCCTGCGGCAGCTGAAGAAATTCAACCTGCCAAAGACAATGATGGTGCACTTCTACACAGCCATCATTGAGTCCATCCTCACATCCTCCATCACCATCTGGTACGCTGCTGCCACTGCCAAGGACAAGGGCAGACTGCAGCGTGTCATTCGGTCAGCTGAGAAGGTGATTGGCTGCAATCTGCCGCCGCT
Source organism: Perca schrenkii (assembly GCA_025617405.1). Lineage (NCBI taxonomy): Eukaryota > Metazoa > Chordata > Actinopteri > Perciformes > Percidae > Perca > Perca schrenkii. The sequence continues at coordinate 4,369,958 of CM046804.1, forward strand.
CCAGGACCTTTACGCCACCAGGACTCTGAAGCGTGCTGGAAAGATTGTGGCTGACCCCTCCCACCCCGGACACAAACTCTTTGAGCCCCTCCCATCTGGCAGGAGGCTGAGGTCCATCAGGACCAAAACCTCACGCCACATGAACAGCTTTTTCCCCTCCGCCACTAGCCTTATTAACAAGGCCCGGAAACCACCGTGACTCTCCACCTGGCTCTTCATGCCACTGTTCTCTCTGCTCTAATGCTCTTTGCTCTTTATTTATCTATTTTATTTTATTTCTATCTTTATTTTTAATTTAATACATACTGTGTACATATACTTATATTGTTTACCTATACTTATATTGTTTAATATTACATTTAGAGAATGTGTGATGTGCACCAGCAACACCAAAACAAATTCCTTGTATGTGTCAAAAAACGTACTTGGCAATAAAACCCTTTCTGATTCTGATTCTGATTCTGATTCTGATTCTAAAAACACAACAATGGCGGCGGTAACCTCTAGTAGACCGTACCACATTATAATTTTCAGTGCCACAGGGTTCACCGGACAGTTTGTTGTGGAGGAGGTCACCCGTTGTGCTGCCGAGGGTCCCGGCGGTAGTTCCCTGAAATGGGCCGTGGCCGGGAGAAGCAGACGGCGTCTGGAAGAAGTGTTGAAACAAGCCGCGGGGAGGCTGTGTATGTGCCTGACAGGGTGTTACTGTAGCTAGCTAACTGAGACACGAGTGTTTGTTGTCAAACTAATGGATATTTATAGGATACTTTACTCACTTGACTGACAGAGGCTGTAGTCTGTGTTTTTGGTTATGTAATGTTAGATAGAACTTCCACTGAATATAAGTTGTTGTTTTGCACCAAAAACAGCTATCTAAGCTCTAGTTTTAGAAAGGGGCAGCTGGCAGCTTATTTAGCAGTTTACCTCACAGTTTGACCCAGTCTGAGTAATGGATATTCTTATATATGCTGTAGTCCCATTAGTTTACAGTATTTGAGTACACATCATACCCCTCCCAACTTGATAACGGAGCACTGACACAGCTGATATTCAGCAATAACCATTTCAAAATAATTATATTCATATAGACTGTTATTTATATCTAATCTTTTCTGCTTTGTTTTTAATAACCTTGAATTAAAAGTGGCTCAGAAATGCTTTTCAGACTGCCTACATAATATTGTATATGAAGTGTTGCAGTTTAAGTCTTGACATGAACACATACTGTATAGTACCACATGAGGTTAGGGCTATGTGTAAAAGCTATCTACTGTACACGCACTAAAATATGGTCTCTTCTCTCTTTTGTCAGCTATGCCAGAGTTGAAGACAGATATTGAAATAATTGTTGCAGATGTGTCTATGGAGGAATCCCTGGCCACCATGTGCCTGGTGATTCTCAACTGTGTGGGACCTGTAAATATGTCATCCAGACTTTGTCAGGGTGTGAAACAAAGGGAATGTTGAGATGAGATTTGTCCATCATCCATCCATCTTTGTCCGCTTATCCGGTATAGGGTCGCGGGGGTAGCAGCTCCAGCAGGGGACCCCAAACTTCCCTTTCCTGAGCCACATTAACCAGCTCCGACTGGGGGATCCCGAGGCGTTCCCAGGCCAGGTTGGAGATATAATCCCTCCACCTAGTCCTGGGTCTTCCCCGAGGCCTCCTCCCAGCTGGACGTGCCTGGAACACCTCCCTAGGGAGGCGCCCAGGAGGCATCCTCACCAGATGCCCGAACCACCTCAACTGGCTCCTTACAACGCGAAGGAGCAGCGGCTCTACTCCGAGCTCCTCACGGATGACAGAGCTTCTCACCCTTTCTCTAAGGGAGACACCAGCCACCCTCCTGAGGAAACCCATTTCGGCCGCTTGTACCCTGGATCTTGTTCTTTCGGTCATGACCCAGCCTTCATGACCATAGGGGAGGGTAGGAACGAAAACTGACCGGTAGATCGAGAGCTTTGCCTTCTGGCTCACCTCTCTTTTCGTCACAACGGTGCGATAAATTGAATGTAATACCGCACCCGCTGCGCCGATTCTCCGACCAATCTCCCGCTCCATTGTCCCCTCACTCGCGAACAAGACACCAAGGTACTTGAACTCCTTCACTTGGGGTAAGGACTCATTCCCTGCCTGGAGTAGGCACTCCATCGGTTTCCTGCTGAGAACCATGGCCTCCGATTTAGAGGTGCTGATCCTCATCCCAACCACTTCACACTCGGCTGCGAACCGATCCAGTGAGTGCTGAAGGTCACAGGCTGATGATGCCATCAGGACCACATCATCTGCAAAAAGCAGCGATGAGATCCCCAGCCCACCGAACTGCAACCCCTCTCTACCCCGACTACGCCTCGATATCCTGTCCATAAATACAACAAACAGGATTGGTGACAAAACAATTCCCTCCATGCCCTTTGTCCTTTTAGTACAGATTTTATGGCGAACCAGTGGTCAAAGCTTGCATTGAAAATGGAGCTCACTGCATAGACATCTGCGGGGAGCCTCAGGTAGGAACATAAATGTAAATTTTTTATGTTTTTAAGGTGTTGATTTACTGTGGTTGTGCCTTTGTATGTATAGCTTGGTTATTATCACTGCTCTTAAAGTAGACTGCACTGTGCATGATGGTTGTGTTCATAAAATCATATGCAAAATAATCATTTAGTTTTTGTGTCTATGTGTACATGTGGGTATCCATCCTCTACAGTTCCTAGAGCGTATGCAGCTAGAGTACCACACCAAGGCGTTGGACAGGGGAGTGTATGTGATTGGCAGCTGTGGCTTTGACTCCATACCGGCAGACCTGGGTATTCTCTATACACAGAGGCAGTTCAGAGGTAGGAAACAGAAGATAGGCTGAGTCAAAAAGCTGTAAATGGTTTACTCAATGAAGAAGGTAAAAAGTTTCAAATGCTAGTGGGTTGTTTGAGCCCTCAAAACATTAAGGTGTACAACACTACATAAATTAAACACAGCTGTGCTTTTTTCAAAAACTGATGCTTTTACATTGGATTGTCAGCTTTTGTTCACTTGTTTACTTTTATATGTCCTCACAATCTCGAAATATAGATAAATCAAATTTTCTTTAGTAGTACCTAGATTAATTAATTCATTAGTCAATACAGTAATGAACTAATACTAGATTTCAACTGATTTTATCAGCAATAATTAATTTATCGACAGATAGAGAGCCTCAAACTGTTTTTCTCTGGTCTTTAAAAAAACCAAAGGCTAATAGTGGCAGGTTTAGTTAAATGCATGTGATTGTATTTTAATAATGATACATTTAAACTGGAACTTGGTCTCTAACTGTGCAATTTGGTCTTATTTCAGGAACACTGACAGCTGTGGAGAGCTTCCTGAACATTAGCAGTGGGCCTGAGGTAGCCTGACCAATTACAGCTTCTGTATTGCATGATGGGAAATGTAGTCTGATACTCCTCCAAACTTTTCAAAAGTAAAGTGATGGCTGTGTTGGTGTAAGTTTATATGACTGAGCTGTCACTTTAAGAACACAGTTAAAGATGTGACCGATCACAGACGGTATGTGTTAGCAAATGTCAGAAAAAAAATGCAGTCACAAAGTTGAACACAGTTTTTCTTAAATAAAACATAGCATTTTACTTTACCTCTACTGAGTGGAAGAGAACTGACTTCCTAAAAATGACTCCCAGCTAAATCTAGTATTGAGTACGAAAATCCCTGTGACACAGAAAGGTAATTTTACAGAAGGGAAATTAAGGGGTAATATATATACAGTATGAGAGAGAGTAGTTTCATAAACTACATTAACTACTTATTAGAAACTCATTTTAATTTCCATTGAAATATTCTGATATACAACCAAAACATTCTACTGACTGCTTTTCTGCAATTACCCTGCAGTTTCAGTCATAAGTAAGCAGGTAGCTAGGTAAGTAAGTAAATAAGTAGCCTACCATAAGTAAGTAACCCCAGCACTGGTTTCCTGCACCGTGACAGAGTTTTGATGTCAACTCAACCCTTGCAGGGCTCGTCTGGCCACGATGCCACTTGGCAGGCTGCTGTGCACGGTTTCGCAGACAGCAAATCCCACCGCCAGCTGAGGAAGAAGCTCGGCTTGTGGCCGCCTGCAGTTAGGAGCTTTGAAACCAAGTGAAGTGAATTATCTGGTCTGGATGATGTAGTTTGTGTTGTCAAAAGCCCTGAAAACCTATTTCATTAATCCTCTTCTTAATATGAGCGATGGGGTCCAAAGCTAGAACGGTTTTGGTTATTTCACATGATGAGAGATTTCTGTACTAAGTTCTAAACTCCTAATAAATAATTCCTAAGGATGTTCTTTTCAAAACTATAACTTTGACTGTTTATTAAGTCATTCATATTTATTTAATGTTATAGAGAAAAACTCAAGATTTGAAACCACATTTTCAGATGCTTTGATAGTAGTGGCATATTAAATGTATATGTTAACTCTTGTAATATATACATTGTGTGATATAGTGTAATTTCGTTTTTTGGGAGTTTTCTGGTTCTTTTCCGTGTTATTTTGTTTGTACTTGTTGGAGTTTGTTATGATTCTTTTTAGGGCTGCACAATTAATCACAATTGTATCAAAATCGCAATATGGACTAGTGCAATATCCAAATCGCAGGGGGGCGTAATATTTGTTAATGGCAAAATATGTGTCCAACCATTCTGAATGAAGTATCGTGGTGCTGCAGAGACGACCCAGCCTGCAAATCGTATCCTACAGATTTGGTAAAGAGCCTCGCAAAAATCACACTAGAATCATTTTAATGTTTTTCAATGTTGATAATTTTCAATGAAAATGAGAATATTGATACAAAAACGATCATTCCCTCCAATATCGTGAATCATATCGCAATATCAGTCAAAATAATAGCACTTAGATATTTTCCTCGTCCTATCGTGCAGCCCTAATTCTTTTCCTGTATGTGTCATGAAATGTTTAAATATGATCTGATTTAATGTTGTTGGACCCCAGGAAGACTAGCTAGTGGTCTAGGCCTGAGCTAATGAGGATCCTTATAAGAAACTAAACTAAACTATAAGCTACTATGAGTTATACAAAAACACCCAATATAAGAAAATATATTAGATTTCTGTTTCCTACTGTATTATTTATGTTGTCTACCATGGTTTTACATATTACACTAAATGGGTTCATATTTTGCTGACTTTGTTGTTGTTTATAACAACCGTTACAGCTCTGCTGACATCAACCATGATCCACGTACAGTATTTACTATCTTGGAGTTTTGTGTTATTGTACAGCGTGTTGCGAGTATCTTGTTTGATTTATTGATTTGGCCGATCATTCCGTTCCTCTCTCATCATTCCTTTCTCTCCTCTCAGATAGAAGACACCTGTTTCAGCATGATACTTTTCGGGGAGGGCTACTCAGAGGGTACAGATCCCACACAGGGCCGACCCAACGCAAAGATCTGCACCCAGTTCTTAGGAGCAGGTAAAACTGCCACAACCACAGTCGGCTGGACAAGTGGACATGTGTTAATAAGCTGCGTTTCCTTTCCACTTTCGGTATAGCGAGTAGTACATTCTTTTTTGTCCTGCACCAACATTGTCTCTCTTTTTTTTTTTTTAACCAGTACTCCCTGAACACCCATACAGGTTTTTTCAATGTAGCTGATAGACCCTTTTCATGGCAGACATGTTGACATGTTATAGTAGGAAAAGTACAGGTGTATTCAAAACCATTAATGATGGCTGCATTCCACTTAGGAGAGACCCTGGTATTGTGCATGCTGACCCACTGAAAAAGAAAAAAATAGCTTACTGGGACACTTGATGGAACTGAGCCATCGTTAAAGGAACACGCCGACTTATTGGGAATTTAGCTTATTCACCGTAACCCCCAGAGTAAGACAAGTTGATACATACCCTTCTCATCTCTGTGCGTGCTGTAACGCTGTCTGATGGCTCCAGCATTAGCTTAGCCCAGCACAGATCCTGCAGGTAACTGGTTCCAACTAGCCTACTGCTCCGAATTGTGACAAAAGTGACAAAATAACGCCAACATGTTCCTATTTCATGTTGTGATTTTTATAGTCACAGCGTGTACAAAAAAACAACGTAACATGAGACACAGCCATCTTCTAACAGTAAACAAACCGTGAACTATATTCTCAGACAGGCTTGCTGCGAGCATATCACTCCGCCCAAGTACTATATTTTTCCGCCTGAGAATATAGTTCCCTGTTTGTTTACAGTTAGAATACGGCTGTGTCTCATGTTACGTTGTTTTTTGTACACGCTGTGACTCTATAAATCACAACATGTAAATAGGAACATGTTGGTGTTATTGTGTCACTTATTCGGAGCAGTAGGATTACTGGAACCATTCACCTGCATGTTCTGTGCTGGCCTGATGCCGCTGGAGCCGTCAGACAGCATTACAGCACACACGGAGATGAGAAGTGTATGTATCAACTTGTCTTACTCTGGGGGTTACGGTGAATAGGCTAAATTCCCAATAAGTCGGCGTGTTCCTTTTAAGGTTATCAATTTTAGCTGTGCTTTTCCTACTACAAGTCAACTGTGAAAAAGGTGTGTGTGTTTAGAGCAGGGGTGGGCAATTATTTTTTCCACGGGGCCACATGAGAAACAGAAAATATTGTGGAGGGCCGGGCCAAAAGGCTGAACTCAATTCTGCATAATATTAATTGTATTTCTTTATAAAAAGCAATAAATAACATTGTTTTGACAAGCTGGTGAGAGTAGGCTATATGTTTATAATTAAGCAATGGAAAAGTGAGGTCGCCTTACAAAAAATGTAATTTATTCAATTGAATTTCCCAAAGCAATGGTAAACAAAATGTGAACACTTTTTTTTTTACCATTTTGACTTATATTAGTGAACATTTTCTGTCACATTCACTCCAAAACACATTTTGAGTTTCGAATACTGTTGGAAAGAAATTCCTATCATTCTAAAGACATCACAATATTGTATTTGTGCTCCAAACATTAAGCAAGACACATCATATTGAACTGTCAATGTACATCACTGAACTGTGAATATTGAGAAAAAGGGTTCCAAAAAAAGTGTCCCAGTTCACTGCTAGTTGGTGCCTTTACATGCCTACATTTGTGGTCTAACCACCTCATTTGGTGTTTTTAAGTTATTTTTTCTTCAGTGAGAGAAATCTAGTCTCTGCTGGGCTTTAACGAGTGCATCGAAGTCAGGTTGAATGTATGAGGTGGAGATGCGAAGCACAGCTGACAGATGATCATCAGTGAGAGAGGATCTATACCTGGATTTTGTAAACTTCATTGTTGAAAATGTTTGTTCACATATGTAGGTAGAGCCAAAGAGAACCAACATCTTCTGAGCATGTCTCCTCATGCTTGGAAAGTTCTCCTCCTTAAGAGAAGAGTAGAAATCCAGCAGAGATCCGGACTTAAAAAGCTCTGCCAGTACTGCATCAGACTGCAGGTCAATGAGTTCCAGCTGAACATCACTGGGTGCATTATCCACACTGCAGGTAAAGGGAGAGGAAATCATGTGAATTTCATCCTTGATTGTTCTGCGATCTTCAAACCCTTGAAAACTCACCATGCAATGCTCCTAACATGGATGAGTACCTGCGGAGGTGATCAGCTGATGGTGTGACTTCTTTCAGGGTTTGCATGTGAGTGAGAGTGTTGCTCTCCAGTTGGCTTGAAAGAAACTGCATCTTTCTCATGAAAGCCTTCACCAGGCTGTGCAGTTCATGAACAAAAAGGCCCTTGCCTTGCAGTTTGGTGTTCAGTTCATTCATCATTGCAGTCACATCAACAGCAAATGCAAAATCTGCCATCCAGTCATCATCTGAGAGCTCTGGGATGTCTTTGCCTTTCTTCTCACAAAACTCTCGGATCTCTGCTTTCAGGTCCCAAACTCTTTTTAGCACTTTGCCCAGGCTGAGCCATCTGACGGATGTGTGGTAGCCGATGTCACTCTGCTCAGTCTCATGCTCCTCCAAAAGTGCGACAAACTGTCTGTGATTCAATGCCCGTGCCCTGATGAAGTTAACGGTTTTAGTAACAACATCAACAACATGGTTAATTTTTAGCACTGACTTGCACAACACATGTTGGTGTATAATACAATGCTAAAACACCAATTTCTGATCTGCGTTGATTTCAGTCACTTTATCTTGCATACATTTCAAAAGTCCGACATTTTTCCCTGTAAGATTGGGACAGCCTTCCGTTGTGACACCTGCCAGTCTGTCCCATTTCAATCCCAGGGTGTCCATGCACGCATTTACCTCCGTAAACAGATTGCACCCTGTCGTCGTCCCTTTTGTCGACCGCATTGCTGCCAGCTCCTCCGTAATCTTGAAGTCCGTAATCCCACGGACAAATATGAGTAGCTGAGCTGTGTCGCGGACATCACAGCTCTCGTCCAAAGCCAAGGAGAAAAAGTCAAAACTTGCCACTTCACGTTGCAGTTGAAGCTCCAGATTTCCCGCAATTTCCTCGATCCTTCTTGTCACGGTTCGCCTGGACAGCGGGACTTGCTCAAATGCTCCTTTTTTTTCAGGGCATATTAGTGCTGCAGAGTCCACCAAGCACTCTTTGACAAACTCCCCCTCCGAGAATGGCTTACTGTTTTTAGCGATTTTGTGGGATATCACAAAGCTGGTCTTGGTTGCTGCATCCCTGGATGTGTGAAGCTTGGTAAAGAAGCCTTGCTGTTTTTGCAGCTTAGCTAGCAAAGCTTCCGATGTTCGTGCCCTTTCAGCATCAGACAAGTTTTTGTATTTCTCCGCGTGTGTTGTCTCGTAATGCCGACTCAAATTGTAGTCCTTAAACACGGCGATCCGCTCCCCGTAAACTAAACACACTGCTTTACCTCCGACTTCAGTAAATAAATTCTTAGCAGTCCAATTTTTGTTGAAAATCCTGTATTCGGCATCTACCTTTCTTTTTTTAGCATGAGCGGACATTTTTGAGCGCTAAAGTCCTCTTGTGACCTGCTCGTGACAACGATCCAATAATGCGCACGTCTTGATATACGTATTGCGTCATTATGTACGTGAATAAAAACAACAACTTCAAAATAAAAGCAATGCAGCTTTAGTCCATGCATGAGGTAAAATTAGAAAATGTTTATTTTGTAATTTCCAATTAACCTTACACGGGCCGGTCAGAGTCAACCAAAGGGCCGTATGTGGCCCGGGGGCCATAAAATGCCCAGGTCTGGTTTAGAGGCTTTAAATGTAGACAGGGTTGTTAACGGATGGTACATTAAGAGATGTGGACAGCCATGAGCTGAGAAACGTGCTGAAAAATCTGTATTTCCTCTTCACCAACAATGCAAAGGAACGTCTAGTTCCACCTTTAGTATCGGATCAGCGTGCTAGGTATCTCAGCATCGGGGAAACGAAAATAAACTGGACTGGATAGAGAGGTTCTATTGGTACCATCCCCAACTTCTAACAATCAAACCAGGCTTTGGCTTTGGTCTTTTCTTGGCATTTGTTGGCAGTAAGAAAAGTATAGAAGCTCACCAGACTTATCCTTTAAGCAATCACATACCGTAAATACTGTAGTAGATGGAACTGACAAAGCATTTTGTGCTATGAACAATGCTTTGGAACATTTAGAGATATTTCTGCAACTTCTTATCACCATGATTGTGTTTTTGTTGTGGTTAACAGAGCCTGGTTATGTTGCTACAGTTTCGGTTATGGTATAAGCAGCCATAACCTTGCTGAATGAAGTGCAATCTCTCCCCAGGAGGTCAGTTTTTTTTCTTTTGCTTGTGCTTCCATTACTTTGTCCCTCTCTGTCATAACTTAGGAGATTTGATCTTATCCTTCGATCTTATCCACATCTGCCTACCACCTCTTTTCACACACACATATATATATATATATATGTATGTATGTATGTATGTGTGTATATATATATATATATATATATATATATATATATATATATATATATATATATATATATATATATATATATATATATATATGTGTATGTGTATATGTATGTATAGGGCTGTCAGCATTAACGTTCATTTTTATTTTCACTTCACTCGGCTTCACGTCGTGCCTAACAGGCTACTATTTTGACCCTTTGCCGCACCTTTACTTATCATCAAGCTGTCATACTTCCTCCTAACACATCCTGCTGCTGCAGGCTGCAGGCATGATGGAGAAATGCAGCAGCAACACAATTCTGAAAGGCGCTTCTTATTTTCCAAAACTCCCGGATGGCTCGTAGAGTCGGAAAGCCATATATATATATATATATATATATATCACCGAATCATGTCAAGCTTGAGCTACCAGCTACGAGCTAAGCATAGTACAGTTAACATGACTCAGGTTGATGCTAGTGGGTTCAGGCAAAGCACTATTTTGGAGAGTGCTACTCGAGGACCTGTTGTTGAAACCAGGGCCGGTTTCTAGCCCTTTGGATGCCCTAGGCGAGATTGAGTTTTTTGAGTCAGCACACATGTAGCCTAGGCATCATTTACTCTTCCCTCTTTTGTGTCTTTTGTTTGGGGAGTAACCTCCTTAAATGTGCATATTGAAATGAATGAATTAATTTTAATGAATTAATAAACCCCTGGACTGTAATATTTTAGATGTGTTTGAGCAAGATTTCTGCTCATGTTCAAAACTTTGTGCACATTAAAAATATATCCCATCTGTGTTCCCTGAGGTTTGGACGAGTCGTGATATTTTGAGATAAATAAAGCAATAATACAATAGGATATTACAAGAATAAAGTCACAATAGCCTATTTCAGAAAATAATCCACCGTCTGAAAATAATCCATAGTCTGTTGTGCATTACGTGATTGCTCTGCTTATACTGTAGATCTCAGACCTTCTGACAGACAGCCTCGTTTGAGATGCTGGTCTCTGAATTGAAAGTTCTTAAAGTTTAGGGAAGTGGGAAATAGGGACACCACGGAAGGCACGCTGCAGCAGCTCCATGGTCTGTGCCGCTGCTCCTCTCTATTTTTACAGCGAGAGTGGACACAAAGCAACGCACAGGTCTGCTTCAGAGCTCCGTGTGTTTGAGTCTGACCCATAGACTGGAAACGTTGCGTCACGGGAACTTCAAACTAAATCATTTGTTTGACGTTTTCCCCCCAATTAGGAAATGATCGACAATAATCATCAATTCAGTCTTATAGTCAGGTTAACAAGTAAATGTGTGGCTGAGGGGGCGCCCTAGGATGATCATGTTTAATAACAATGTTTTATTTCGCTTGTCATTCTAATTCTATTATTAATGGGACGTAACCTAAGGGCGACAACGAGCCCCCAACACATTTGACGCCCTAGACCATCGCCTAGGTGGCCTATTGCAATTGCCGGCCCTGGTTGAAACCAAAGTGCAAACGCTGTTTCATCAACCGGTGATCACTGGACGTCAGTGAGTAATCAAAATTATTTAGAAGTTACTGCACACTATTGGCTCTGGTAAGTAGGGCTGGGTAACGAAACGTGCCGACCTAAATGGTAGTAACAAGACCGAATAAGAACGAAAATGTCGGTGCCTCCAGTGGTTAAATTGGCTTTTGTAGGGAGGGGGAGACCTTGTTTACGGTGAATGGTCATTATTCAAAATCACGCCGTAAAATAACTTAATGTGTTTTTACATCAAAGGGGCGCTTCTTCCAGTATTACACACATCACCTCAAGTCCACACAACCCTCAAGGGAACGGACATGCAGAGAGAAGTGTTCAGACCGCTAAAAGAATCTTGAAGCAGAAAGACCCTCTGCTCGCCCTCATGTGCTTTCGGTCAACGCCTGGCACCGACACAGGCGTGAGCCCGGCAGAGCTACTTATGGGCCGGAAGATAAAGACAACCCTTCCATCACTGGAGGCAAATCTACAGTCCCGATGGCCTGCTCTGAAAACTGTCAGGACTAAGGATGCGTTGGAGAAAGGGAAACAAGCGTTCTACTTTGATCAGCGCCATGGAGCTAGGCCTTTGCCTTCTTTACAGCCAGGTGATCCTGTCCTCATGAAGCTGAACCATCAGAAAGCGTGGAGAACACCTGCCGTTGTCTCTGGAGGCAGCGTCACACCATGCTCCTTTGTCAATGAAACAGCCCAGGGAGCAACTTTGAGACGCAACCGGTGTCACTTGCAACAGGTTCCTCCGGCGGCTGGACCCACACATCCTCTAGCTCCAGATGGACTACAGCAAGGAGCTGCCACACAGCAGCCTGACCCCGCAGTCTTTGCTGACACTGCATCACCAACCCCCAGTGTCGAACCGCCTGACACACAGACTGGACTGCTCCATACCCGGTCTGGTAGACTGAGTAAACCTGTTGAAAGGTTGAATCTGCGAAGACAAATCACATGTTCGCTGTGATGGTGTGGCTGTTTTGTTCATTTTTTGAGCCATGGACTATGGGGAGGGGAAAAGAGAAATTAAGGGAAATGTTTATTAATTCTGTGGACTGACAAGTTTATTGACACTGTGAAGAGAGCTGATGTTATAATGCTCGTTAATATAATGCACAGAGTTATGTTTGATGAGTTAAGATACTAGTGCCTTACTGTTTAACCAAAGCCAGTACCTTTCAAATGTTCAGTTTTAGGAACAGTCAGGATGTCTTTTGATTCTTGTTTATCCTCAGAGAGAGAAACAAAACTTAAAAGGGGAGATGTCATGTGCCCATGTAAAACCTTCAAGGGCATTCTGCTATGTCCCTACGCACGTGGCGCCTGTAACAAAAGATGCACGCAGTTGTGGAGAGTTATGCTTTAACATCCCAGCAGATTCTAAGAGACACATTATGTTTTTTGCAAACGGCAGTTTGGTGATGCGGATCATTTTAGTAAAGCCACTGTATGCTGAGCCTTCCGAAAAGGGTGCCTTGCTCTGAAACATTTTTTTTAAATATTGTTGTAAAGTTCCCTGGACACAAACCAGTGAGAGCCATTAAAAAGAATTAAATGATTATAAATTATATTTCTGTTAATAATCGGTGCTGCAGGTTCAGAATGGCATTAGTAGTATCTTACTTTTTCGCCCGCAGGATTGCACCTAAATGAAATATGTGTAATACCATTCCAGTTTTCACCAGTAATATTATAGGTTACCTGTGATTAAATATGAAATTAATACACTGTTAATGCTTATGCATTGACTTGAGCAGCAATTTTCTCCCACACCAATTCTCTCTCTTTTGCAGCAGCTGCTATGTTGCTTTTTTAACGAAATACATGTTCAAACTCGCTGTCTGTGCGCATGAGGATTTCCGCTTGTTTGTGGTTGTTATCATGGTGACTAGTAGTATCTTGGCTCCATTCATGCTGCCTTTTTATTGTGTTGGTGCACGCACTTAGCTCTGAGTCAACGTACTTGATTGAACCAACTCAAATCAGCTGTTCTGGAACCCAAAAACTCAGTTTCCCATCTCAGGGTAAATCAACTCAGAGTTCAGGCTTACAAACAGGGAAAGAAACAATGCACCCAAACAGGGAGAGGAAAGGGCTGCCATGATGGCATCATGACACTTAAAACTTTTATGACATCTTCATGACAAGTCCAAATGGTTCCGCTTTACTTGAGGTCAAGGACATTTTTCATGACATTATTATAAAAGCATTTAACAGTGTAATCAAACTTCATGGCATTTTTAAGACAAGTCCAAATTGTTTCCCTTTACTTGAGGGCAAGAAAGATATTCATGACACAGTTATAATGGTCTCATTGAGATTTGCAATGCAGAATCAACCACTCATGGCTGTGTAATGTTAACGCATAAAGCTAAATAGTTTCTGTAAGTTTGATAGTAGTTAGGTTATTAGGCCTGCCTTGACATGTTTAGCATCTCAAACAATGCTAACTTAGCATTTAAAGTTTCTTAATTTTCCAAATTAAACTTAATGACAACAGTCATAAACATTCATAAAGACTCCAGTCCTTCATGTTAATGACTGGTCTGATGTCATGGTTAGGAGTCATCAGCGTACCAAACAGCTTGATTGATTCAGCTGATCCATCAGAGGTGAGCTTGATTTATACCTCTAGTCCACTAGCCTACATTTCAGAGGCAGTGATTGTACTTTTTACTGTACTACATTTATTTGATACCTTTAGTTATTTTGCAGATTTAAGGTTATAATATGAAATATAATCTATAAATAAATTATTATATATTATTATGGATAAAGATGAGACTTTATTGATCCCTCTGTGAAATGTACAAGCTACCTTGCAGTATATGGGCCTATAGAAAAAACATATTGCTGCAACCATAATTATAATTCAATAATATACATTATTCTAAAATCATATACATTCTAAAATGGGCCAATCTTCATAATATGTACTTTTACTTTGGGTATATTTCAATGCTAGTACTTTTTATTTTTCAATGCATGCGTTGAACATACAGTATATTGTAGGCTACAATGTGGTATTGCTACTTGTAATAATTTAAAGATTGAAGTACGTCCTCCACCTCTGTAATTCCAAAATGTCACTTTTAGCAGTTTCATGAATATGGGCCCTAATTTGTCAGCATGATAACAGTGATGGGTATAAGAATACGAAAACACACAACATGAATACTTTAAAGTGAAGTTTCTATTGTGTAGAGTCTGAAGCAAACACACTTTAAATGCAAAGTTTCTTTCATCTTCTTTATTGAAAAGCAGGAAGTGGGCAGAATAAAGTGATACGGAGCATTGATTTTTAAGCATTCAATAAAGTTATTGTCAAAAAGCCATTTGAAATATAGTTTGATTGTATTAACTGACATCAAGTTTAACAGTAAAACCCAGATATCATTGGTACTTTCTGATATTACCAGTAATATTACTGTAATATAAATCACATTGTACATATACACTGAAGAATACACTTTTTTTTAAATCTTCTTTAAAATGAAATAGGCTATCAGCAAAATGATTTAAGAATATTGTTGGACTCTGCTTTCCACTTCAGTGAGTGTTAGAAATTCTCAGCTCTGCTTCCATCAAGAAGGCTTTCTCAGCCGTTCACTGATAGAAACACAGGTACTCAGTGCGGCCGAAAGTGCCTGTGTTGAGATTTCTTTCGATAACAGAGACACCAGCCTTCTCATACACTGGTACAGCAGCAGGGTTAATAAGCAGGGACATGGCCTTAATGGGCTTGGTGACGTCATCTTTCTTGTGCCACAGGTACACCGGGTTACCTCCGGTTCCCTCGTTGAGGTTAACATTCACTGGAGTGTAACCTTGCTGCTGAAGGGACTGATACTCATCTTTAGTGGTGGAGATACTCAGATCAGTGAGAGCACGCTCGAGGTCGGTGGTCTGACGGTACCAGATGAAGACATAGGTACCTCCTACACCTCTGTTAGTATCTTCATCCACACGGATGTAACCTTCCTTATAGAAGTCGGAGTCTGATCCGTAGGAAGCAGTGGCAGAGACATCACAGATGTAGGTTTGTTTCTCTCTCTTCACCCAGGCGTAGATCATGTTCCCTCCTCCTCTGCGGTTCAGATCACAGCCCAGAGTCTCCCACCCATTTTTGAACTTCAGGGCTTCATTATCTGCATTTGTAGTGACATCAATGTCCACTATGGGAGTGTGGAACTCCCCGGACCCTCTGAAGTACCAAAGTTAGATGGCATCACCTCCTGCTCCAGCATTGAGATCTTTATCGATCTTTGTGTAACCTGCATTGATCAATCCAACAGCCATGTCATCGTTGAATGTAAATTGAACCCTGGTGATTAGTGATGATCCTTTTTTGTACCAAAGATAGATGACATTTCCTCCTGCTCCTTGGTTCAGATTAACATTGATTTTCTTGAAGCCTTGTGATTGGAGCTTTTGCTCCTGAGCTGCATCAATGGACACATCAAGGTGTGAGATGTAGGTGGCCATTGTGGGTAACTGCATAAAAGAAAGACACATCATTTGTTTGTATGTATAATGTATGTATTTCTATGATTGTTACCTTGTGAATATGGTGTGGAAAACAATAGTGAGTAAACATAATATAAAAAGTTAGCAGCATGACTGTGCCTTTTGAGATGAGCTCCAATATGATTATAACAAATTAAAATATCAATATTAAATATGGATCACTATTATATATAAAATTGTATTTTAATTGTGCATGCTGCACCTACTCATACTGAATATAGTAACTTTGAAATAGTAAAATGTATGTTTCACATAAAGAAAATAAAGTTCTTGAAGACTTACGTGTCTGCTGACGGTGAATGTTCGGCAGGAAGAAGTCAACTGGTCTGCTGAATTCTGTTGTACTCACCACAAGTCAGCTGCCTTTATATAGAGAGATGCTAGGGCTTATTGTGCAATCTCTACCTCCGAGGAGTCATTAAAAAAAAGGTGACCATGCTTTTGCATTTAACTTTGGAACGACTCCATTACCTTGTATCTCACGTTATGGCTCCATAGCAGACGTTTTTGTAAAAATAGGCTAACGGTTGTGTCACATAGTAGAGGAATTACTAAAAAAAAGGTGACCATGCTTTTGCATTTAACTTTGGAACGACCAGCCCAAAGAGATAAGGCTCTTGAATGTAGTTTTTCCAAATAAGCTTTAAAAATCGTTGATTGATTGTGTTGATTGGTTACCTTTGATAACATGTCACGTCCAGCCTTTCTGCCAAAACAAATACAAATGCTATCTCTGGGGAAAAGTTCTGGTGACGGCCAAGAGCAATAATGAACCTGAACAGTTAAATGGTCTGTAGATGTCAAAGAAAAGAAAACGTAGAGAAATGCCCTATTAAATTGCTTAATTTGTTTTAAATACTAGACATGAATTCTGAAATCTACATATTGCTTGTTATTCATCATGACCAATGATAGTTTGTACAAACATGTTTTAGAAAGTGTTTCTCATCTGTTACTGTACTGCAGTCATCTAGGATCTACTCTTGACCAACTGACACCTCCGAGCAACATTTCACTTTTAGCCATTTAAATAAAAAAGATGATGAAATGCTCAAAGTGACGTTTCTGTTGAATAGAGTCTTAATAAGACACACATGCATAAAGTGATACAAGGCTTTAATTTTTTTGTGGCATTTTAGACCTTTATTTTTGACAGCTTACACATGAAGGGGGAGAGAGAGAGAGGGATGACATGCAGCAAAGGGCTGCAGGTCGGAATCTAACCGCGGGGGGCTTAAATATTTGATTGTTCAATCACATCATTGTTGAACAAAAGCCATTTCAAATACTTTGAGTGATTTCATTAACAGCAAGTTTAAAAGTAGAACCCATATACCTTTATTAAATTCTGATATTGCCGGTTGTTTTACTGTAATATAATTTTTCATGTTTTTTTTTTAAGAAAAAGAGAAGAAAAATTAAATGAAATCATCACCAAAATGATTTAACATTTAATATTGTTGTTCTTAGTTATCAGACAACCTTACCTTGGGCAGGGCTTTGAAGAAGTAACGATCAAGAAAGTAAAAAAACAAAAACAAACACACACATTTATATAGCACTTACCACAAAGTGCTTCACATGCCAAATAAAAAAACACATTGTAAAAAAAATTGATAATCATTAAAAGCACAGTAAGTCCAACTTGGTAAGTCACAGTAGTCATAGTAAAACACAAAAGCATAAAATACATAGGAATACAGTCACAACCTGCAAATATGAAAATTACAGTCAAACTCACTCCTTAAGCCTTTTTCTTTTTGTGTTTATTAAAATGTGAGTAGATGTATAGTATTGTACTTGAACATTTATTTTCCAGGGGCCTGTATGAGAAAATAAGAATGATGGCAGTGTTTTGAAATTCAGTTCACTAGTGTTGTTTCTGCGTTGAATGTGTAATATGCATGTGCCTGTGTGTTTCCTATTGATCCAAAAATGACCTTATGAATAAGAAGTCAAGTCAAGTCAATTTATTCATAGAGCACATTTAAAAATAACCTAGGCTGAACAAAGTGCCATACAAAGTTATATTATGTTATAAAAACAAAGGAAGACAATAAAAATGTACACACAATGAACTTCATAAAAACAACACACTTCTATACAAATTCCCCTAAACTAAATCTTACGCCAAATAATAAAAATGTGTTTTAAGACGAGACTTAAAGATCTCGGCAGTAGAGGAGGACCTAATATAAATGGGACGTTTGTTCCAGAGTCTCAGGGCCACAACGGTTTCATCACGTGTCTCAGAAGTTATTTCCTCACCTTTTACTGTACTGCAGTCACCTAGGACCTTCTTTTAACCAACTTGACCCCTCCAGAGGTCTCAAAGAACATTGTAACATATATTGTACAATGTGGTATTACTACATTACTTAATTCAAAATCTGAGTACTTCTTCTACTTCTGTAAGTCCAAACTGTCATTTTTAACAGTTTAATTGATATGGGCTCTGATTTGTCAGCATGATAAGTATGATGGGGATAAGACAATGTAAACACATGGAAATACTTTGTAAGTTTCTATTGTATAGAGTCTGAAGTGAAGCCACTTCACATGCAAAGTTGTCTATATTGAAATGAAGGATTTTTTCATTAATATCCAATCATTCATTAACATTATTGTTGAAAAACAGCCATTTGAAATAGTTTGAGTGATTCCATTTACAGCAAGTTTAACAGTATAACTCATACACCATTGATACTTTCTGATAATAGTTTCACTGTAATACACATCATTACATTGTTGTATACAGTAAAAAAGAAAGAAAAAAGATTATCAAGAATTATCATCAAAATAATTTGGTAGACACACAGATACTCAGTGATGCCAATATTGCCTAAATTGAGATTTCTTTTGATAAGAGATCGATCTGACTGGTAATTTTGCTGCTGAACAAACAAGTGTTTTCCCAAGAAGTTTGATTAGGTACTTTTTAGTTAATGGACAACCTTCTAGGGATTTGAAGAAAAAGTAAGGATCAAGAAAGTAAACACACACACACACACACAAACAAACACACATACTCTACCTTCACCTCACGGTGAACCTAACTTATAACAATCACTGCTCTGTTACCAGAGGTGGAAAGTAACGAAATACATTTACTCACGTTACTGTATTGAGTAGTTTTGTTGTGTATTTTGTATTTTTCAAGTAGTTTTTAAAATCGGTATTTTAAAATGTACTTGATTAAATTTTGAGTGAAGGATTGTATTTCGCTACATTACAAATCACATCCGTTACGGAGTAAAAAAAAAACGAAAGGAAGAAAATAAATCTTGCCCGGAATGACTACACCAGACCAGAGCTATCACTCTGCACCAGACCATAGACTGTAATGCACCCTGGATGCACCAGCATTCTTTCTTCTGGTTGCAAGTCGCAATTAAAAAGAAGTACAAGAAGAACTGCGATGTATCGCACCCATAGACAGTATATAAAATGGACCAATAGACCCCGTTGCTCTGGATGGAGACCAGTGAAGGCTATTAGAAGCACTTTTCCGGTGATGGGCCAGCTTTACTGCGCAGCCTCCCACTGAGAGAGACAGCGTAAGTGTGACGTGAGCAACGTGTCTGAAAGTTGTAAGTCTTCTGGTAGCTGTGCCAAGAGAAATCTCAATCATTCCCAATCTTACAGAGATGGAGAGTGTAGGTATATGTAAGGAGATAACATGGACACAGGCTAATTATTGCTAACTAAAATGCTAGTTAACATTAGTAATTAAACCTAAACAGCTAACGTAAGTCGAACCTGCCTGCGAGCTTCTCCTGTACTATACGGTAATTCCTCTACTATGTGACACAACCGTTAGCCTATTTTTACAAAAACGTCTGCTATGGAGCCATAACGTGAGATACAAGGTAATGGAGCCTTTTATACATTGTCGTGTTTCTTTAGAAATAAACAATGGACAAATAGAGTCTTTAAACGCTGCAGATGTAAAGTTATTCACTGTCAAGTGACGTCAAAATGAATGCTAGTCAGTGGAATGCTAACGGGGGGTGATCGCTTTGTAGCATCAAAATGGCGCCATCGGAGGTTGGAGTTCTGAAGCAAAGCTTACCCCCTTGGTCGCACCCATAGTATATAAGAAGGTCGCACCGTCGGACCCATGAGTGTATTAGTCTGGTTGGTGTGGAACGGTCGGACCTGGTCGGCGAACGGTGAA
Source organism: Perca schrenkii (assembly GCA_025617405.1). Classification (NCBI taxonomy): domain Eukaryota; kingdom Metazoa; phylum Chordata; class Actinopteri; order Perciformes; family Percidae; genus Perca; species Perca schrenkii. The sequence goes on from CM046804.1 coordinate 4,390,061, forward strand.
CTGAGTGGGAGACGTTAGCATGGACGTAAATGAGCTGTTATCCCTTTGAAAATGACTTCAGCTAGACTAGCTTTGCTAGTTATGCTGCAAAAGCAACATTGCATCCAGGTATGAAGCAGTCAAGACCAGCTTTGTGACAAACTACAAAATCGCCAAAACAGTAAGCCATTTTTTGAATGGGAGTTTATTAAAGAGTGTTTGGTGGACTCTGCTGCGCTAATATGCCCAGAGAAAAAAAGATATGTTTGAGAATGTGTCACCTGACAAACAATTAATATTGACCAGAATTAAGTTTAGCCTATTGGTTCGGCCCTCCACAACAGTCCCTGATTCTCATGTGGCCCCTTGGGAAAATGAATTGCCCCGCCCCCCTGCCAGCACAACGAATGTAGGAGACTGGCTGAATTAATTCACATACATCTAATTAGCTCATATGGGCTACTTAGGTCTGTAGAAGCTAGCTGCTAGTCTGGGCTGTGAACATTAGGGTCTGTTTATATTACTATAATTAACAGTCTATGGGTGTAACCCATTTATGGAGTCAAAACACGTGATTTGGCTTTGATTTGCATTATAACTGTTGTTTGTTTGTGACGAAAAGAAGGATGACCCTCAGAACTAACAATGTATGGTACTTTTACTTTCAATTGATTGTTTGAAAACATTTTATCTAAGGGTCTTTTAATAATGTGTGACATGTGTTATGTTGTTATTACATGTGTATACATTTGTATAGATGTTTATACCTTTGTATAGAAAAAAACTAAATAGTTTGGGATTTATGACCCCTTGTCCTATTTTCACTACATGGGAGAGATCCCCACCTCCCCCCTGTTTTACAGTTTTTTTTAAATGTAACTTTAAGTAACTTTTACTTAAGGTACATTTTAAATGAACTACTTATTACTTTTACTTGAGTAATTTTTCAAATAGGTATTTTTACTTATACTTGAGTAATATTTAATCAAAGTATTGGTACTTTTACTTGAGTACAATATTTTAGTACTTTTTCCACCTCTGCCAAAAAGTGTGTGTGTGTGTGTGTGTGTGTGTGTGTGTGTGTGTGTGTGTGTGTGTGTGTGTGTGTGTGTGTGGTTATGCTTATGTAATGCTGTAATGCTGTCCCTAAAATACATCAAATCTAAATACATGGCAAGATACCTCAGAGTGTTAGCTTTCATGAGATACTAAGATTATCTTTCTAGGCAAAGTGGTTCTCAAGTTATACGCCTTTGAAACTCAGTATGCAGTCTTGGTAACCAAAGTCCCTTTTGGAGTCTCCAAATGGCACAAAACAAAAACGCACAGACATACAGTATATATATATATATATATATATATATATATATATATATATATATATATATATATATATATATATATATATATATATAAAATTATAATGACAGATAAATAAGGACATGTAATTCTCAGCACAATCTACCATAATTATTATAAGTAATTCAAATAAGAAATTCCCATGTTCAAAAAGGAGTAGGAATAAGTTCATAAACAAACTTTCCTAGTCCTACCCCCTATCTCTATTTTTATCCTTTAGTTAAATACAAAACTATTCAACACAATTCTTCTTTACACACACGTACACCGTCTATCTACCTACCTACAGCTCACATATACCCATGCATACACAGACACAGATGCATACATACATGCATACAAACTAGGGTTGGATACCGAACCCGGTACTTTTACCGGTACCGACCGAATCATGTCGGTACTACCGATGTATTGGTTCATGTAAATTCAAACGGTGCCAAATTTCAGTAGGCCTACCTGAGAGTAAGTGCAAGCTTATCTGTCCTCTCTGCATGTTGACAGAGAGCAGAGGTCCGACACACACGCGTGCAGAGGTTCGGACGGAGTAAACTACGTCGGCTCTGCAGTTTTGTTGAAGTCACAGAGAGTCAGAGCGATGGCAGTAAAGTGGTTTCAAGTGGGGTTATAGTTTTTCACAACTTCACTGAGACACAATTCACCGTGATATGATATTAATGGTGAGCCGAAAGCAGTCGCGGTGCTGTTGACGTTACACTTTCTCTGACACGAGCAGGCACAACGGTGGTTTCTGTGTCCTGGTGACTGACTGACAGGCTGAGGTTGTAAGGCAAGGCAACTTTATTTCTACAGCACCTTTCAGCAACAAGGCAATTCAAAGTACTTTACATGAAACATTAAAGAGCAATTAAAAACGGTCATGATGAAAATAAAACAGGCTAAAATAATATACAAATACCATAATAAAAGTAGGATAATTATTAAATTTAATAGGTTGTGGGGACGGGTTTGGGAGGAGAGAGGGAGGGGTTTTATTTTTGTTTGTCTTTAATTTATGTCAGTGTAAAATATTCTAAATAAATAACATATTGTTCTAAGTAAATAGGTTTGGAATTATTTTTACAACTGAAATTATTTGTTTTTGTAATTACAGAGGTACCGAAAGTACCGAAAAAACTGTACTGTTGGGTACCGGAACCGAATTCCAGGTACCGGTTTCGGTAGTGGTATTGGTTCAGATGCGAAAGGTACCCCACCTTAATACAAACACAGATATAAATATATGAAAAACAAAAAAGTATCTATATTTTGAAAAAAAATGCAATTTGTAAAGAGTTGCACAATAGTACAATGGAGCAGAGTACAAAGGCTGCTGAATAAATATGTAATGATTAATGTAACCTGTTCTTAATCTTTGTTACTGTAAGGTAGAATTTGCACTTCTAGGGAAATGGGAGTCAGGACATCTAGATAACAATGTCACGTCATCTGCCACTCCCTTACTATCCCCAGATCAGATAATATCAAGAAGATGTGAATTTCACTAGATTACTGAGCAAGAGTAGTTTAACGCAGAGTCGTTGCACGATGCTGTTAAATCTGTTTATAATAGGTACATCATACATCATCGTAGTGATGAACTAAGGTAGACAAATTACATTTTCATTTTCAACGTAAGAAGCAAAAGTAGAGTTACTATTCAGTTACAAATGAAAAGCCCATCAATGCCAACATCACAGATGTATTTGTTTGTCTGTTTCAGGATCATGAAAAAGAACTTCTTGTCTAAAAATGAGCAGCTCTTCAAGGACGAGTTGCTGGTTTCCAACAACGGGATGTGGCAGGCTATCTTCCAGGTGAGTAACTCTCTCTAAAATGAAATGCTCACTTTTGATATGATATTGTTTGGATATCAATCAAATGCTTCTGTTTCTGTCTGCAGGGTGATGGTAACTTTGTGGGCTTCAGGCACCACTGGATCAGACCGTTACCGTGTGATCATGCAGGCTGATGGCAACCTGGTCATGTAAAACAATAATAACCAAGCCGTGTGGAGCACAGATACATACCTCAAGGAGGAGTGTGAGATGTGCTGTCTTGTACTGACTGATAGCGGCAAACTGGAGTTGATCCAAACTGTACCTAAAAAAGTTTGGAGCTCATGATGAAATTAGGCCCAATGTCTTAACATGACATCACAAAGTTTTTTAAAATGAAATGCTTTGCAAGTGTCTTTGTTTGTGAATTACAATAAACATGCCTGGTATGTAATCAGGAACCAAATAAAAACACATTTTCACAATGTATAAAGGTGTTTTTCTTTTCTGTGTTTTTTTACTTTGTTTTTTGCTTCATAGTCACTTAAACACACACACACACACACACACACACACACATATATATGTATGTTGGGAAAGTTCATAGGTAGACGGAAACAAAGAAGATAGATGGAAAGGTAGATATACGGTGTATGTGTATGTAAACATGTATACATAAGTGAAGCATCAAATTGTTTTGTATTTAACTAAAAGATAAAAATAGAAAAAGGGGGTAGGACCAGAAAAGTAGTTTTTTTAACTACTTCCTACTCCTTTTTGAACATGGGAATTTCATATTTGAATCACATACAATCATTTTGGAAGATTGTGCTGAGATGTACACGTCCTTATTTATCTGTTATTTTAATTTTTATTATACATATGTATGTATGTATATATATATATATATATATATATATATATATATATATATATATATATATAAATAAAAAAATATATATATATTTTTTTTTAAATAAACTACAAATAATGGAGGTCGAATTTGTCCATAAAGCATGAAATTGGAGACTTGCATGTATAAGGGCATTACTTTCAAAAACTATTAAATAGGGGGTGTTTGTTGTTTTGGGATGGCAGAAAAGATTACTCTGTATACTATGGGGTAGGATAAACATCACAATTGCTTGAAATAAAACAATATCTGTTTGATGTATACTTTTATATTTCATCTTCAGTTGTTGCCTAATATGTTTTGTGTCTGTTGGGCTTGACCTAAATAAATATAAAGACATGTGCACACAAACAAATGTTGAATAACTGGAATAGTCAATTCAATTACTTTTTTTAATTATTTCTCACACAACAAACAGCTACAGTACCTACAGATCAGCCTTTACCCGCCAGTAAAACTCCACCGGATGACTCGCATCAGAAGGCTGAAAATCTGCGAGCCCCAGATACCAAGATGGAGACGGCCAAAACGCTAACTCAAAACAGTAGTCCACAAACCAATGAGTGAGGTCAGCGATGCTAGGTCCATTATTTGTTCAGACTACACTCACATCATTGGAGAGGGGTAGTGGTCAGAGAATGGAAGCAAAAGTTCAGAGCAACTTAAAGCAGTTTAATAAAAACACTATTAAGTGTATCTGAATCTGTCTACACAATTTCCAGCCGGCAGCACAGAAGATCTATACAAGTTGAGCAGCACTGACATCCTGTAACTGGAAGATGGCGTGCCCTACACAGTGATAAAGTGTTACTGGTAGCCTCTGACTGAAAACTTGATGCTGTGGTTATGGAGGCGGTCGATGAGACTAGTTTTATAGAAGGCAGCTCCTCGAGTGTACACCCCTCCCCTGTCAAAAACAACACAGACACAGGAAGAGAGAGAGCTTTATTTTAAAGAGGTGGTAGGCAGATATAGACAAGAAGATAAGTTATGACAGAGAGGGACAAAGTAAAGAAAGCACAAGCAATAGAAAAAAACTGACCTCCTGGGGAGAGAGTGCACTTCATTCAGCAAGGTTACGGCTGCTTCTAAAATAGCAGAAACTTTTGCGACATAACCAGGCTCTGTTAACCACAACAAAAACACAAACATGGTGATAACAAGTTGCAGAAATATCTCTAAATGTTCCAAAGCATTGTTCATAGCACAAAATGTTTTTTCAGTTCCATCTACTACAGTATTTACGGTATGTGATTGCTTAAAGGAGAAGTCTGGTGAGCTTCTACACTTTTCTTACTACCAACAAATGCCAAGAAAAGACCAAAACCAAAGCCTGGCTTGATTGTTAGAAGTTGGGATGGTACCAATAGAACCTCTCCATCCAGTCTCGTTTTTTTTTTTCGTTTCCAACCTCTGTTGAGGTACCTAGCACGCTGATCCGAAACTAAAGGTGGAACTAGAAAGACTGCAGTCCAAGATTGCTGTAGACGTTCCTCTGCATTGTTGGTGAAGAGGAAATAAAGCGAGAGATGGATGGAGGAGTGAGAAATATTATACGATTTTTCAGCACATTTCTCAGCTCATGGCTGTCCACATCTCTTACTGTACCATCCGTTAACAACCCTGCCTACATGCCGCTAAAAAACAAATCACAGGTGTTTTCAGATATTTTGGCTGATCAGACAGTTGTTCAGGTTAAAGGTGGGCCAGAGCTTTGATTTTTCTTTTTACCAAGGAGAATGCTGTCGTTGGTCCCGTCCTATCGCTTGTTTGACTAGTTAAGCGTAAAGTTAGGTGCTGCCGGAGGATTGATAAGCGGATCAGCGCCGTACAGTATATCACATCCTTTGACGTCTAGCGGATCCGATCTAGCGGATCCGATCTAGCATCTACGCATCTACCCTACCCCCCACAGGTGTCCATTTAATCATTTCTGGACGGTCGCGTTCTTCTTCAGCCAATCAGTGGACAGAACCGGAACTAACGCGTTACCAGGCGGGATCTTGAACTAAAAACACAACAATGGCGGCGGTAATCTCTAGTAGACCGTACCACATTATAATTTTCGGTGCCACAGGGTTCACCGGACAGTTTGTTGTGGAGGAGGTCGCCCGTTGTGCTGCCGAGGGTCCCGGCGGTAGTTCCCTGAAATGGGCCGTGGCCGGGAGAAGCAGACGGCGTCTGGAAGAAGTGTTGAAACAAGCCGCGGGGAGGCTGTGTATGTGGCTGACAGGGTGTTACTGTAGCTAGCTAACTGAGACACGAGTGTTTGCTGTCAAACTAATGGATATTTAAAGGATACTTTACTCGCTTGACTGACATAGGCTGTAGTCTGTGTTTTGGGTTATGTAATGTTAGCTAGAACTTCCACTGAATATAAGTTGTTGTTTTGCTCCAAAAACGGCTATCTAAGCTCTAGTTGTAGAAAGGGGCAGCTGGCAGCTTATTTAGCAGTTTACCTCACAGTTTGACCCAGTCTGAGTAATGGATATTCTTATATACAGTACAGGCCAAAAGTTTGGACACACCTTCTCATTCAATGCGTTTCCTTTTATTTTCATGTCTATTTACATTGTAGATTCACACTGAAGGCATCAAAACTATGAATGAACACATATGGAATTATGTGCTTAACAAAAAAGTGTGAAATAACTGAAAACATGTCTTATATTTTAGATTCTTCAAAGTAACCACCCTTTGCTTTTTTATTAATAAGGGGAAAAATTCCACTAATTAACCCTGACAAAGCACACCTGTGAAGGTAAAACCATTTCAGGTGACTACCTCATGAAGCTCATTGAGAGAACACCAAGGGTTTGCAGAGTTATCAAAAAAGCAAATGGTGGCTACTTTGAAGAATCTAAAATATAAGACATGTTTTCAGTTATTTCACACTTTTTTGTTAAGTACATAATTCCATATGTGTTCATTCACAGTTTTGATGCCTTCGGTAAGAATCTACAATGTAAATAGTCATGAAAATAAAGAAACACATTGAATGAGAAGGTGTGTCCATACTTTTGGCCTGTACTGTATGCTGTAGTCCCATTAGTTTACAGTGTTTGAGTACACATCATACCCCTCCCAACTTGATAACGGAGCACTGACACAGCTGATATTCAGCAATAACCATTTCAAAATAATTATATTCATATAGACTGTTATTTATATCTAATCTTTTCTGCTTTGTTTTTAATAACCTTGAATTAAAAGTGGCTCAGAAATGCTTTTCAGACTGCCTACATAATATTGTATATGAAGTGTTGCAGTTTAAGTCTTGACATGAACACGTACTGTATAGTACCACATGAGGTTAGCTATGTGTAAAAGCTATCCACTGTACACATATTAAAATATGATCTCTTCTCTCTTTTGTCAGCTATGCCAGAGTTGAAGACAGATATTGAAATAATTGTTGCAGATGTGTCAATGGAGGAATCGCTGGCCATCATGTGCCAACAAGGCCTGGTGATTCTCAACTGTGTGGGACCTGTAAGTATGTCATCCAGACTTTGTCAGGGTGTGAAACAAAGGGAACGTTGAGATGAGATTTGTAAGGATTTTAAATTGGTTTCAAATTTGGGTTGTGTTTGACAATTCCCGCCATGTCCTTTGTCCTTTTAGTACAGATTTTATGGCGAACCAGTGGTCAAAGCTTGCATCGAAAATGTAGCTCACTACATAGACATCTGCGGGGAGCCTCAGGTAGGAACATAAATGTACATTTTTATGTTTCTTAGGTGTTGATTTACTGTGGTTGTATCTTTCTACGTATAGCTTGGTTATTATCACTGTTCTTAAAGTAAAGTACATAAAACCATATGCAAAACAAATGTATTTAGTTTTTGTGTCTATGTACATGTGGGCAGAGGTAGGAAACAGAAAATAGGCTGAGTCAAAAAGCTGTAAATGGTTTAGTCAATGAAGAAGGTAAAAAGTTTCAAATGCTAGTGGGTTGTTTGAGCCCTCAAAACATTAAGGTGTACAACACTACATACATTAAACACAACTGTGCTTTTTTCAAAAACTGATGCTTTTACATTGGATTGTCAGCTTTTGTTCACTTGTTTACTTTTATACGTCCTCACAATCTCGAAATATAGATAAATTAAATTTTCTTTAGTAGTACCAAGATTAATTCATTCATTACTCAATACAGTAATGAACTAATACTAGATTTCAACTGATTTTATCAGTTGCAATTGTCATTAATTTATCGACCGATAGAGAGCCTCAAACTGTTTTGCTCCGGTCTTTAAAAAAACCAAAGGCTAATAGTGGCAGGTTTAGCTAAATGCATGTGATTGTATTTTAATAATGATACATTTAAACTGGAACTAAGTCTCCAACTGTGCAATTTGGTCTGATTTCAGGAACACTGACAGCTGTGGAGAGCTTCCTGAACATTAGCAGTGGGCCTGAGGTAGCCTGACCAATTACAGCTTCTGTATTGCATGATGGGAAATGTAGTCTGATACTCCTCCAAACTTTTCAAAAGTAAAGTGATGGCTGTGTTGGTGTAAGTTTATATGACTGAGCTGTCACTTTAAGAACACAGTTAAAGATGTGACCGATCACAGACGGTATGTGTTAGAAAATGTCAGAAAAAAAATGCAGTCACAAAGTTGAACACAGTTTTTCTTAAATAAATCATAGCATTTTACTTTACTTCTACTGAGTGGAAGAGACATAAATTCCTAAAAATGAGTCCCAGCTAAATCTAGTATTGAGCACGAAAATCCCTGTGACACAGAAAGGTAATTTAACAGAAGGGAAATTGAGGGGTAATATATATACAGTATGAGAGAGAGTAGTTTCATAAACTACATTAACTACTTATTAGTAACCCATTTTAATTTCCGTTGAAATATTCTGATATACAACCAAAACATTCTACTGACTGCTTTTCTGCAACTACCCTGCAGTTTCAGTCATAAGTAAGTAGCTAGGTAGTTAGTAAGTAAATAAGTACCGTAAGTAAGTAGGTAAGTCAAGCAAACCCCAGCTCGCTCAAGTCACCTAAATCTGTCAATCAGAAGAAATTTGGAGCCTATGTACATTACACCTTTAGGTGTTTTTATTGAGGGGCCTTGTGGATAGCACTGGTTTCCTGCACCGTGACAGAGTTTTGATGTCAACTCAACCCTTGCAGGGCTCGTCTGGCCACGATGTCACTTGGCAGGCTGCTGTGCACGGTTTCGCAGACAGCAAATCCCTCCGCCAGCTGAGGAAGAAGCTCGGCTACAAGCCGCTGCCTGTGGTGGGAGCCAAAATCAAAAAGAGGTAAATCTAGAACAATTACAGTCTGGCTAAAACACTTCACTCTGAGTAATACTGTTTTTATGGGGATGTGGGGCTTGGCAGCGATTAGTCCAGGAAGGTGGAAGGTGTGGTTCTTCAGTGCAGAGCAGAAAGACCTTTTCCCACTGGAACTGTTCAGTCTTTTTTACTCTTGACCTACATTTCAATAATTTGATTCCAAAGTGAAAAGTGAATATTATTGAATAACAATACCTTAATTTACAATATAGTGCCATTTGAGGAAATGCAATCAATCCATATAAATGTAAATTTGTCATTTTGAAGATGCTCTTTGAAAAATTCAAGCTTAACATGAAGTTCATATGTTCAACACAATCAGTATGTTCTTTCAATTGAGAGCATGCATGTGTGCACTAGGGCTGAGCAATTTTATCGATTTCTGCGATATAAATCGATATTTTTTCCCCCAAGAAAGTATCGATTTTTATGCCGCGAGTATCGATACATAAGTCTCATTCAAATCCCCCGTGTTTACCCCCCTTCACGTTGCAGGAAGAGCGATTTGGTCAGCCAGCCGCTAGTGTCGTTGTAGAGCAGCGAACGTCAACTGGCGGCCCGCCGCCAAAGCTTTTAGTCTGGCCCCCAGAGTAATCATGAATTCACAAAATGTAAAGAGGAAAAAATGCGTTCTGTTATTTATCATTTCAAGCATTTAGAGCAAAAACCCAGCCCCCTGTATTTACATCTCTATTCACATGCCGGGATTCTGTAGCCTACAGCGATGCCCGAGCTCCACACACACGGGTGAGCCGAGATGTGTGTGCGTTAAAACACACACACAGCTGAGCCGAGATGTGTGTCCGTTAAAACACACTCACACAGCTGAGCCGAGATGTGTGTGTGTTAAAGGTTAAAACACGCAGCACCTGACTGGGAACGATACAGAGTTACCAACGGCCGCTGGGACAGATGAACTCACGCTGGTCTCTTTTCTGTAAATAGGCTACAATTAAACCTTCGTGAGTAGAAAGTCAATACTTATCAATGCACTCACCTGTGTAGACATAAACATGTAGAAAGCGATATTTCAATCTGCTCAGTCCACTGCGCTGTTTTATGCAAACACAAGCTCAACTCTGCAAATAGCGAATTTTTACAAACAAGCTAAAACAAAAGCTGTCGGTTTGTAGTCTAACTGTTTATCTTAGGTTGCCGGGAATCTGGAAATTTTGACAAATTCTTGAACCTCACTGCTGGCTGAGCAAACCAAACTCTCCGCTAGAGCGGACAATCTGGAGCTACTTAATATGCACGTGAATGACGCGATCGTTATGTTCGAGTGATGATGATGATGATGATGGTTGTATTATTTTGCAACAACAATGTTTCATTGCAAATGAGGCATACATGACGAGTGCATAGCCTGCTTATCAATCCATTCATCATTAAAGCTGGGCTTTTGGCTTTTCCACGTCAACTTTTCGCTTCAGCGTCTTTGACAGTGACATGTTTACCTGACAACAGCCTTTCTTTCTGCAAGCATTTTCCACCAATCAGGAGGCTGCATACTACAATAATGTTTCCATAATCACAGACTTTAACCATCACTCCTCAGTGAACTGCCTCCTAGTCTGAGATCTTTTTCCAGTTAAAGAGCCAGTTATCATTATGGAGTTTCCATGTTTTTTAGGAGTTTGCTCAAACTAATATTAAAAAATAGTAGCATTAATTCAGTAAGAAAGTGAAAATTTTGAACAAGAATAGGCGTATTAGGTATAAATTCATTTTATTTTCTTTATTTGAAAGTCCGGCCGCCAGAGTGCATAGAAAAATTCTGAAAAAAATGTAGTTGATGATCCCTGCTGTAGACTCTCTGTCCAGTCAGAGACATATATTGTGTAATTGATGTTTTCAGTTAAATTAATTAAATCCAACTAAATGGAACACTCACAAGATGTCACCAAAATCACTCGGTCCCTTGGCTCCCCTCATAAAACATTTGCAAAGCTAATTCTTTTATTATTTTTGAAGTCCTTCCTCCTCACCATTTTCTGGTCCATTGTTGCCATTTACTGGCATTTCCTGCCACCCTACACATGACCTCCCTCTGTAGTAGACAGGAGTTTGTATCACATCAACTGTTTTCACCTGCACGTGCTACTATAGCATTAGATGATCAAAGCATTGCTCTATATGCTCAATATTGTACCGTGTAGTCTGCTATGTGCGTAACATCAGGCTTCGTTTGGACAGCGAAGCCGCAAGGGCGCGTTTACGAATTTTTTCAGCCTGGGACCAGGTTTCAAAAAAGTGCGTATTCAGGCAGTGCGTTTACAGGATTCGTTTGGACGATTGGCTACGATGTAGCCGAGCCAGAGTAGAGCACTTTTTAATGAATTAACTTTATCTGTCATCAGGCAAATAAAACGCCGATACAGATAATCTGCAAACTGCCAAAAAACGGTCCATCCCTAGACTTGACTCCTTGATTTACTGTAGCTTGGACTGTACCTCCTTTGTGCGTTGCTTTGGATAAAAGCGTCTGCCAAATGAATACATGGAAATTTTAAATGTCTATGTATTCAATAATTTAGCATGCCCTGTTGGAGGCAGTAAATAAGTGGGCATGCATCGAAACCTTTTGCTCTACCTGAGTGAGCCTCAGGAACAGGAAGATGAAGAACACTACTGTAATATCTCAGTAGTATCCGTGTCCCCCAGGAACACAGTTTGGTACGCTGCATTAGATGACACAAAGAGGTTTAATATTTAGTATAAAGAACACATACTCCTTTTCTAAATTATTTTGACTGCACCTCTGCATCCTGTCGGTGAAAGTGAACCCTTTTTCTCCCCTGCTGTACCTGTAACTAGGTCAGCCATTGCAGCAGCTGTCACTGTTTAGATCCCAGCCCTAATGGAACTATCTCATCATGTTGTTTAGACCGCCGTCTACCAGCAGAGTGGAAATATGATGAGTCATCTGTAGCGACTCACTTCCCTCTCCGCTGCTCATTACTCCCTTTGACATCTTATCCCTCTCTCCCTGCCTTCTGCCACGCTCTTTTTTTCTCCTGCCAACTGTTTCTCTTTTGTACTCCTTTTTTTTTTTAAACTATGTCCCCCTCCTTTTTCATCCCTCAATTTGATTCTGCATTTCACTTCACCCTCCTACTTCTCTTCTGTCCTCTACCTTCGCATCTACATCCTCCTCACCCCTTCTCCTCTCCTTCACTTCTACCACCTGCCTCCCTTTCCTTTAATAACTTCAATTTCATCTCTTATTCCTTCTTCCGTGTCCCTCCTCTCCTCCCTCCCTTCTCTCTTGACTTACCTCTTTTCCTTTATCTCTGATTTTCCCCCTCACCTGTCCTTTTTATCTGCATCCCATTATTTTTCCCCTTCTCTGTCACCTTTAATTTTTATCATTTACGTTGTGCCCTCGCTTCCCTCCGTCCGCAGGTCCAGTACAGTGCCTACGTGGGGATTGGAGGCCTCCTCTCAGTAGTTAAGCTCTTCTGTGGCGGCCTAATCTTCTGGTTCATGGTCAAATTCAGCCTGGGCAGGAAACTCCTCACCACGGTAGCCAGATTGTTCATCAACCGACCTCTTGTTGTAACGTTTACCTTGGTATATTTCTGTCCAAAGCAGATCATTTTTCTGTCCAAAGCAGATCATTTAATCCCTTGGTAGTGGAGTATATACAGTATCTCACAAAAGTGAGTACACCCCTCACATGTTAGTAAATATTTCATTATATCTTTTAATGGGACAACACTGAAGAAATGACACTTTGCTACAATATAAATTATTAAGTTTACAGCTTGTATAACAGTGTAAATGTGCTGTCCCCTCAACATAACTCAACATACAGCCATTATTATGTGATGATGTGGGGCTTTTTTAATTCCAAATGTAACCAATGTGTTCTTACCGTTTGTTATATTTCACCAAAAATCCATCTTTGTTGATATTTTGTTATTTTTTTCCATCTGGTTTTGTGTGTATTTTTTTTGGGGAGTTTTTATTTTGTTAATTTTATTCTGGCGGTGTGACCAGTTTCCTGTTGGTGATGTCACTTCCTGTGTGGTCGCGCTATTCTCCTCAGTAGCGGTACGCTATGATGAGGAGAGGTAAGACAATCGGAGCGCTCTGGTTCAAAGTGACTTAAAACATGTTAAAACCGTTAGTAGTAGAGGTTCTTGCTACACTTTAACTGTCACGAGCTTTGTTCCTTGTTATGGCGATATTTGTTTGAATGTGTACATACAGTTTTATTGTGTACGGCACTTTTTGTGTGAGATGCTAGCTCGCTTCTCTCAGGCTAGCTTAATGAAGAGCACGTGTGGATTCTTATGCGCTGGCTCTTTTCTCCCTGTCATTTGAAGGAGTGCGTGTGGGAATCCAGAGCTGCTGTACTGATAAATGTGTGTTGTGCACAGGTATGAGAGTACTCCCCTTTATTTTTTGTGATGAAAATGTTATTTTTATATATGTACTTTTTTTGTTTGTTCATTTTTATATTTTACATTTATTAATGAAATATAAAAATTGCAGTTGGTATGTGGGGAAATTGTTTGGATTCTATAATGACATTTTGACTATACGATCACATTGAAATGTATTTTGTTACATTATTTGAATAAGAACACTGCACGTGTTACTCAGTAGCGGTACGCTATGATGAGGAGAGGAGAGGTGTGCGTGTGGGAATCCAGAGCTGCTGTACTGATAAATGTGTGTTGTGCACAGGTATACGAAATAAACCCCCCATCCAACTGGCAAAGCAGAAGATGTCTGTCGTCCATTACTACGCATACTGAGATTTAGGGAGTGTCAGGCCTGACCGGCTACAGTGGTGCCGTGACCCGGATCCACACTGCTTCAGGCTGTTTCGCCAGTGCGTCTGGAGTCGTGGATCAACACCAGTTTGGTCACCAGAGGTTGCTACTTGACACTCATTCATGTTAAAAGTTATTCATAGCATTGGAAGAAAGAAAAAAGAGGGGTTTTGGAACTGTTCATTCTGCTTTTGCTGTCTTAAGAGTAACATTTGTCGTTTCAATATATTGTATTGTGTATAGATAAATGTACAGATAAAATGACAAATGCTAATGGGGAAATGGCTGAGGACAGTGTAACAGGTGACCGTTTTAGTTTTGCTTTTGGGAGGGGGAGAGCGATCAGTGGGTTGCCCTGTACTCCGTTGCGAGGTGCAAGTAATGTAGACTCACCAGCTTTTAGTTCCACCCGCATACTTGGTCAGGCAGCTAGCCATAGTCAGGGTGATACGCTCTCATATTTCCCAGCCACTAATGATCCAGATTTAAATAGTTTGATAACACATATCGCTCAACAGGTAGGACAGACTATAAGAGATCAGTTAAAAGGTGAATGTGAAGGGAACAATGTTAGTGGTGCGCAAGCTCAGAGCAGTGCAGACCAGCCATTCAGTGACTCCACTTACCTCAACTTGACCGGTGCAAAGCTTGTCCTACAGTCAGATGTGAAAGAGCCTCCCACCTTCAGGGGAGATGGGTCTGACAAAAACACAGTCTGTGAGTGGGAAAATTTAATGGAAGTGTATCTTCGGAAACGTGGCATACCTCTGAAAGAACAGCATTCTGAGATAATGTCTAAATTAATGGGCAAGGCTAAATACATTGTGAGGATAACTTTGAGAAGCAGCCCATCCATGAAGCCTCAAGAAAAACCAAAAGTCATCTATGACATCCTCCGACAACATTTCAGTGAAGTGAGATATTCTTGCATGCCTATGGCTGACTTCTACAGCACAGCCCCAGTGACAGGAGAGTCCCCTGTAGAGTACTGGGTTAGGTTGAACAAGGCGGTTGATGCGGCAGAAGAGGGCTTGAAAAGGTTGGGACGGCGCATGGAAGATCCTTGTCAGGAAGTAGCTATGATGTTTGTTAAACACTGCCCAGATCCCACACTTGCCGCTGTTTTCAAGTTTAAAGCACCAGATAAATGGGCAGCCAGTGAGGTTCAAGAGCATATTGATCGCTACCAAATTGAAATGAAAGAAGTGCTCTCCAAGTCAAAGCGCCTCAGACCAATAGCAGTACACACTCAGGCTCCTACACTTGACGAGTCACCTGTGCAGAAGGACATCACTGTGACCAGACCTACATGCAATGATGATTGTCTGAAAGTGTTAGTAAGCCTTTTTGATCGTGCACTATCACAGAACAACCATTCTGCACAAAAACCTGCCTTCTCTGATCAGATACAGCATAAGTCTTGCAGGGTCTGCCAGTCATCGCAGCACTCCACTCTCGCACACTGCAGGCAGAAACGTCTATGTCTGGCATGTTTCGAGCCAAATCACATAAAGAGAAACTGTCCTAGGCGGCAGCCTGGCCAAGGTCAGATCAGCAACTCCCCTCCCCAAAGCCCCCAGACCTTAAACTAGTTGGCCCGCATTTAGAGAGGGAATGTGTGGGCACAAAGGATGAGACCCTCAACAGCGATATTGAGCAACATTACATAAGAGCATGTGCAGCAGCTCCCACTGGTGCTAAAGTAATAGTGCAAAACACACAGAGAGTGGGATCCTATGATGAACTCTTTTACACCTCTGTCACCATAAACAATGTTTTCCAGGTCCAGGGGATGCTTGACTCTGGTTCCATGGCCTGCACGTTAAGTGAGCAAGCAGAGCAAAAGATGTTGAATGAGCTCCCAGAACCCATTCCATTGACTCAGGAGGTGGTGTTGGTAGGCTGTGGTGGGTCACTGAGCCGACCCAAGTGCATGTATGAAGTTGAGATGGAACTGTACGGAGAGCGTTGCATCGTGCCTGTCCTTGTCGTGCCTGGTCAACGTGATGACCTGATCATCGGCACAAATGTCATTAGATTTCTGATGCACCAGCTCAAAATAACCAGTGACTATTGGCGCCTTGTGTCCAGTGGCAATCTTCTTCCTGAGTGTGAACAGTTTCTCGACCTCATGGCAAATTCATCCAGGTGGAGAGGCAAGGAGCTTCCAGACAGAATCTGCACTGTTAAGCTCCAGCAGTCTGTCACCTTGCTGGCGAGACAAGAACATTTAGTCTGGGGAAAATTGCCAAGTAATGTTCCCATGTCACCAGGCAGCACAGTGGTAGTTGAGCCCACCACGTCCAGATCCATGCCTCGTAATATCATGGTGGGGTGCGTTATCACACCTTTATTGGGGCGATAGATGGGTTCCTATGAAAGTCACCAACATGTCAAACAAACCCATCACATTGAAAAGAAACAGTAAACTGGCAGATGTGTCTCCTTGTGTAGCTGTGGAAGATTTTGAGGTTTTCCAGGGCACCAGCCAACCTGAAAGAGACACACCAAATACAAAGCCTGACACTGCCAGATCCACAGACTTAAAACAGCGACTGCAACAGGTTGGGCTCCATGATATTGATGTTGACCAGTGCCATGCTGGTCAAGTGGGCAGAGAGAAGCTGGTTGATCTGCTTGAAAGGTACAATGACATTTTCTCCAAACATGCACTGGACTGTGGTGAGGCGAAAGGCTTTGTACATCGTATTCGACTCACTGATGAAAGACCTTTCCGCCTTCCCTATCGGCGGGTACCACCAGCCCATTATCAGAAATTGCGACAGGTTCTGTCTGAAATGGAAGAACAGGAGATAATAAGGAAATCAGTGAGTGAATATGCTTCTCCACTGGTTTTGGTGTGGAAAAAGGATGGCAGTTTGAGGCTCTGCACCGACTTCAGGTGGCTGAATGCAAGGACTTTCAAGGATGCGCACCCATTACCACACCAGTCAGACTGTCTAGCAGCCTTGGGTGGAAACACCTACTTCAGCACCATGGACTTGACCTCTGGCTTCTACAACATACCGATGGCAGAGGATGACAAGAAGTACACAGCGTTCACGACCCCAGTGGGACTGTATGAGTACAACAGGATGCCACAGGGCTTGTGCAACAGCCCTGCTTCATTCATGAGAATGATGCTCAGCATATTTGGTGATCTGAACTTCAGCAGTCTGTTGTGTTACCTTGATGATTTGCTGGTATTTGCAGCAACTGAGACTTGAGGTTGTTTTCCAGCGGCTCAGGCTTCACCACCTCAAACTGAGCCCTAAAAAATGCCACTTGTTGAGATCTTCAGTCAAGTTTCTTGGTCACATTATAGATGGCAATGGAGTGGCTGTGGACCCGGCAAAAATTGAGGTTATATCTAAAATGTCAAAAGCAGACCTGATGGAGGATGATGGCTGCACACCATCAGTAAAGAGGATAAAATCCTTTCTGGGAATGGTGTTCTATTACCAACATTTCATTCCTAACTGTTCTTCGACAGCCAAGTCATTGTTTGCTCTCACTGCTGGACAAAAGAAACGTGGAAAAGTCAGAACAAGTTCCAACACTGGCTCATTCAGGAAGCTCAGACCCTCTGATTGGACAAATGAATGTGACGTGGCTCTCAGTAACCTGAAAGATAGTCTTTTGAACTGTGTTGTTCTCTCACACCCAGATTTTTCTCAGCCTCTCCTTCTGTCCATCGATGCGTCTCTAGATGGGTTAGGAGCTGTGTTATCACAAATACCAGCTGGTGAAACCAAAGCACGCCCTATCGCTTTTGCCAGTAAAACCCTGAGCAGTTCTCAAAAGAAATATCCAGCTCACAGGCTAGAATTTCTGGCCCTGAAATGGAGTGTGTGTGAGAAATTCAGCCATTGGCTAAGAGGTCACTCTTTCACAGTATGGACTGATAATAACCCTCTTACCTACATCATGACGAAACCTAAGCTCGATGCTTGTGAGCAGCGCTGGGTGTCCAAACTCGCCCCTTACACATTCGACCTGAGACACATACCTGGCACCAAGAATGTGGTCGCAGACGCACTCAGCCGCGACCCCTTTGCGAAAACGATCAGTCACAGAGTCATCACAGAGCAGTACACTAAACTTCTTGCTGAGGCTGAGGGTGTGAGTCATGATGGCATTCAAGACACCTTCAGATTAAAGGTTCAGTGTCAACAGGTGAAGAAATCAACCTATAAGGGAATGAAGTTGCAATCTGACTCCTTCAAGTGTCACTGTGATGTTGGGGCTGTTAAGGCTCTCATGGGGGTTCACGACAATTGGGAAGTTGCTGCTGAAACAAGAGCTGTGGAGTTAATTCAGTCTGTTCAGGATCTGCCACCGCCAGGACAAGACACCCTCCCTATGTTCACATTAGAGGACCTCCAGCGCAGCCAGGAACTAGACCCCTCCATCTCGGCTATCATGCCATTTGTCATACGCGGAAGGCGTCCCTCCAGGCGTGAAAGAGCTAAATGTGACGCAAAAGTGATGGTGCTCATCAAACAGTGGGAGAGATTGAAGGTTCAAAATGGTGTCCTCTACCGGGTTACTAAGGACCACATCGGCAAACAAAAGAGACACCAGTATGTTCTACCTGACAGCCTCAAAGAAAAAGCATTGCAAGGCATTCATGATGCTGCTGGACATCAAGGGCAGGCAAGGACCCTGCATCTAGCACGGCAGCGGTTCTTTTGGCCTAAGATGGAGTTTGACGTGAAGGAGTATGTCAAGTGCTGTCAAAGGTGCATCCTGGCTAAAACACCAGATCCCTCTGCTCGAGCCCCACTTGAGAGTATCAGGACGTCCGCTCCTATGGAGCTAGTATGTCTGGACTTCTGGAGTGCAGAGGACAGTAAGCAGCGCTCAGTGGATGTTCTTGTGGTGACAGACCATTTTACCAAGTTGGCTCATGCTTTCCAATGCACCAATCAAACTGCAAAGCAGGTGGCCAAGAAGTTGTGGGACTGTGTTTTCTGTGTGTATGGGTTTCCTGAACGTGTCCACTAGGGCTGAACGATACATCGAATTTTCATCGTCAACGCGATATGAACTTGCGCGATGAACACATCGCAACAGACAGCCTGACACGATGAATAGACGGGTTTCCTGTTTACAAACATTACAGGGTGCGTGCGCATACCAGTGGCAGAAAGCCAGATTGGTGAGCTGGTCCGATAATGCAAACGCATTTTTGTCTCAGTGCACATTGTCTTAGTCCCTTCATTTCGTCATGGCATTTATATAACACATACTATATGGTCTTACAAAGCTAACGTTTTTGACCGATAACAATTTAATCAGTTTTTGTGAACTGGAGAGGTCTCGTTACGAGGAAGCTAGCTATAGCTCTGTTTGCCATTCATTCCAATGGGGAAACATCGCGGCTAAACTTTGGACATACATTGCATATATTTACACTTTGAATTTTGTCATGGCATTTACATAGCACATACTCTATGGTCTTACAAAGCTAACGTTTTTGACCGATTACAATTTAATCATTTTGCAGTGTTACTGTGATATATATGTATGGCTATAATGATCATTTTAGGCTAATGTAATAGCCCGTGTTAGCAGCAGGGTTACTCCTGAGTGTACCCTTATGGTTGGTTTATGCCTTAAAAAAATGGTCAGGATTTCTGGGAAAAGGTACGATATGTTTGTTTCAAAACCTCACTGCAGGTTGATTGTTTTTAGCAGCAGAGGTTGACTGTGGGCGAGAGGGCGACAACACTGTCTTGGTTAGCTCGCAGAAGCTCTAATGCCACTGTCTCGGCAACGTTAACTAGCTAATGTAGGCTAGTTAACTTTGTATGTAACTTAACAAAAACCCACCCATCTCAGAGGAGCGAAGCTTAATATTTCATTCAATAAAGTTATGTACAAAAGGAGCACTAACGCCACAGGTCTTATCTTGGCAACGTGGACGCAGATATACTCCGAAGGCAGTCGTAATATTTACTTAGTAGGCTAGGCTAACGCTATTGCGCTAACGTTACCAAAACATCAACGCAACTTTTCAGATTGATACAATGGGAGCCTGACTCTTGCATACAAACCCAATCAGCCCCTCTTATGGCTTGAAGCCATAACCTCTGCCAGTTTTTGGCAAAAGCATGCTTCCCCCTAGGTATGTTAAACATCACGCACCCATCACTGGCTCTGTTTGTACAATTAACCACGCAACAACTCCTTGGCATTTTGACTTGCGCTATGCCGCTACTACTAGCTAGCTATCTACACAACATGTCTTCTTTCTGCCCCCCCGGTTGCGTGCACAAGCAGTGATAACGTTGCCGAGAAACCCATGTATATAGAGTAATGAATAACAGAGAAAACCTTCATTGACATTTGAATATTTATCGCAAGTCATATCGTCATCGCAATATTAAACAATGTTATCGCACATCGCAGCTTTTCCTCATATCGTGCAGCCCTAGTGTCCACTCTGATCAGGGAGCCAATTTTGAAAGTGAGCTCATAGCAGAACTGCTCAGGCTTTCCGGTGTCTCCAAATCACACACTACTGCATATCATCCCATGGGAAATGGAGGAACCGAGAGGTTCAATTGAACGCTTGGAAGCATGCTGCGATCCCTTCCCCTTAAGGAGAAACATAAGTGGCCTCAACAGATACAGACATTGACATTTGCTTATAATGCGACAGTACGTGAAACCACAGGATACGCACCGTTCCAGCTTATGTTTGGTCGCATTCCAAGACTCCCTGTGGACATGATGTTCAAGCAAGTGTTGCATGATCCAGTGGTTGTTGATTACAAAAGCTATGTGAAAACACTAATGTCCCATCTCCATGAAGCAGCCAGAATTGCTCAAACGCATGCTGTCAGAGAACAGGATAAACAAGCAAAGGGCTACAACAGGAAGGTGAAAAGCACACATCTGAACATAGGAGACAGAGTACTTGTGGCAAACAAAGGAGAGAGAGGAAAGAAGAAGCTGGCTGACAAATGAAATGCAACAGTGTACACAGTCAAAGACCGAAACTTGCAGACACATACATACAAGCTGGAGGATGGAACAGGCAGCACGAAAGTAGTGCACCGTAATCTCCTCTTGGATATCAGTTTCCTACCTGTGGGGACACCTGAAGAGGAATTGTGTGATGATGGGTCAGAGGAAAGACCTTGTGCAAATGACTCATTGGACTCGTTAGTGGAGGAGGATTCAGCAAGCAGAACCAGTGCATGGATAATGAGTGGATCAGAGGACACACAGAGTCAGGAGACACTGAGTGAAGGGCTGTTGGACCAGTCAAGTCAGGAAGCTTCAGAGTTGGACTATGAAGGGCAGTCTGGAGATCACATCCAGGGCTCTCAATGTGACCAAAGCCACACAGGCAGAGACTTTGATCTGGACAGTTTAGTTGCAGAACCTGCCTCAGACTTACTTTCCACTCACTCACACTCAGCAGACACAGAGCAGGTAGTCAGGACTCGAGCGGGCAGGGTCAGTAAAAGGGTTAATCGACTCATTGAGTCTATGGTTCAAAAGCCTTTTGGCATCAGGGACTTAGCAATTTCTGTTCGCAGAAAGTCTCAGTCACTTCTAACATTGTTTTAGAGGGGCAGATATGTTTGTTTACTTTACATGTGTACTTGTCGATATGCATTTGAAGGATGTTGTGATTAATGTAATGTATATTAAGTGTGTAATGTACATTAAAGTGACCAGATGTTTGTATGGTGTAAAAGGCATCATATTAATCTAGGAAGGGGCTAAGGCTTGATCACCCTTGGTTCCCTCTGAGCCGTTACTAGGCAGCTAATACAGCTGATGTCAGAGTTTAGAACTCTTCAGTGAACCCTGGTCAGGTTTTCACACTCAGTGTTCATCTCCTGGTGTTGTCATTTGCTTATCCTGAAGGTATGGTCTGGATTTTGGTGAAATCTAGGAGGGGTGGATGTAACCAATGTGTTCTTACCGTTTGTTATATTTCACCAAAAATCCATCTTTGTTGATATTTTGTTATTTTTTTCCATCTGGTTTTGTGTGTATTTATTTTGGGGAGTTTTTATTTTGTTAATTTTATTCTGGCGGTGTGACCAGTTTCCTGTTGGTGATGTCACTTCCTGTGTGGTCGCGCTATTCTCCTCAGTAGCGGTACGCTATGATGAGGAGAGGTAAGACAATCGGAGCGCTCTGGTTCAAAGTGACTTAAAACATGTTAAAACCGTTAGTAGTAGAGGTTCTTGCTACACTTTAACTGTCACGAGCTTTGTTCCTTGTTATGGCGATATTTGTTTGAATGTGTACATACAGTTTTATTGTGTACGGCACTTTTTGTGTGAGATGCTAGCTCGCTTCTCTCAGGCTAGCTTAATGAAGAGCACGTGTGGATTCTTATGCGCTGGCTCTTTTCTCCCTGTCATTTGAAGGTGTGCGTGTGGGAATCCAGAGCTGCTGTACTGATAAATGTGTGTTGTGCACAGGTATGAGAGTACTCCCCTTTATTTTTTGTGATGAAAATGTTATTTTTATATATGTACTATATTTTGTTTGTTCATTTTTATATTTTACATTTATTAATGAAATATAAAAATTGCAGTTGGTATGTGGGGAAATTGTTTGGATTCTATAATGACATTTTGACTATACGATCACATTGAAATGTATTTTGTTACATTATTAGAATAAGAACACTGCACGTGTTACTCAGTAGCGGTACGCTATGATGAGGAGAGGAGAGGTGTGCGTGTGGGAATCCAGAGCTGCTGTACTGATAAATGTGTGTTGTGCACAGGTATACGAAATAAACCCCCCATCCAACTGGCAAAGCAGAAGATGTCTGTCGTCCATTACTACGCATACTGAGATTTAGGGAGTGTCAGGCCTGACCGGCTACACAAAGACCAAGGGAACTGCGCGATCACTGAATGCTTGTATTATGTGGACGCGCGGACAGCGTTGTCATTACTTTGAATTCCTCATGGGGGGGACAGAAACTACGCACTATAGCTTTAAAACTCTTTAAAGCTGCGTACACACCCACCAGATGGCCAACCGTTGGCAGAAAAGTCAGTCGGACTGATCAGTCTCTGTGAGTTGATCAAAAAAATGCATCAGAACACACTGAAGAGACGAGACGTAATACGTCTCCATAACAGCAGGCGGCGCTAATCTGTATTGTTGCCCAAAAAATGAAAACCGGCAGATGATTGGACAAACGCGTCACGTGGGTCTGTTTTCTCCGGAAATTCAAAGCCAGACTGTCATGGCGGCCTCGTTCAGAATACGATCTCATATTGTACTAAAATAGTTCACCGAAACGTGTTTCTGAAAACATTTGAAGAGAGAAATAGGCTGTGCAGTTGCTGAATCTGTCTTCATTTCAGATCAACAAAGGTCAGTTTAAAAGATTTTGAGAGACTAGTCACGCTCATTCAGCTCCCTGTCTTCGGGTTAGCACTCCACCAATCAGACGGGTCATTTGAGTCCGACTGCCGTGCCCTTCCCGCCGATTATACGTGTCAAATCGGCCAAAATGAAGTCCGACGGCCCCTGGGACGGACGACGGCACAGAACACACCGAACAGACTCGAGTCGCTGACCTCGCCAGGCTGTACGACGGCCGATTATCAGCTCTATGTGTCCGGGCCTTAAGACTTAAAATGGTTATTCCAAGCATTGAAATGTGGATAAATGTCATAGTCAGATGTTGGTATTAGCCAAAAAGGCTTACTCAATGCTACTCATGTTAAATGCAGCAGCAGAGTGTGGCAACAACTGGGATATTACTTGATGCGTGCAAGTGTAGAAATGTTTCAAATCAACATGGATTATACAGTTTTAATGCTTCATCTGTCAGCACTGCAAATCAAGAAAAAAGCAGAGAAGTCATGGAGACTAAATGGAGTCAGTATAAGGAATGTTATATTTATAGTCCCAGTTCTTTACAAACTTAGCTTATAATTCAGCTGTAAGCACAGTTTGTATAAGTGACATTTGTGTTTTTTTGTCTTTCCCAAAGTTTCCATCACTCTTCTCCTTTGGCTTGTTCACCAAGTCTGGTCCAACCATAAAGCAGGTAACACAAACACTGTCAGAGCTTTATAGATTTGTATCATTTTAGTATCCTGAGATGAACTTAAAGCTACCTTGGGGAGAAACGGCTGTCAAACACCGCCTACAGTTAGGAGCTTTGAAACCAAGTGAAGTGAATTATCTGGTCTGGATGAGGTAGTTTGTGTTGTCAACAGCCCTGAAAACCTATTTTATTAATCCTCTTCTTATTATGAGTGATGGGGTCCAAAAATGAAGAGAAAATCTGCCACAGCTAGAACGGTTTTGGTTATTTCCCATCATGAGAGATTTCTGTACTTATCTTCGAGATTTAACAACATCTGAATCAAAATGTGAAACCGTAGATTATCTGAGCTTTCAAGTTCTAAACTCCTAATAAATAATACCTAAGGAGGTTCTTTTCAAAACTTTAACTTTGACTGTTTATTAAGTCATTGATATTTATTTAATGTTATAGAGAAAAACTCGAAGATTTGAAACCACGTTTTCAGATGCTTTGATAGTAGTGGCATATTAAATGTATATGTTAACTCTTGTAATATATACATTGTGTGATATAGTGTAATGTCGTTTTTTGGGGGTTTTTCTGGTTCTTTTCCTTGTTTTATTTTGTTTATACTTGTTGGAGTATTTTATGATTCTTTTTAGGGCTGCATAATTTATCGCAATTGTATCGAAATCGCAATATGGACTAGTGCAATATCCAAATCACAGGGGGGAGGCGTAATATTTCTTAATAGCAAAATATGTGTCCAACCATTCTGAATGAAGTATCGTGGTGCTGCAGAGACGACCCAGCCTGCAAATCGTATCCTACAGATTTGGAAAAGATCCTCGTAAAAATCCCACTATAATCATTTTAATGTTTTTCAGTGTTAATGATTTTCAATGAAAATGAGAATAATGATACGAAAACGATCATTCCCTCCAATATCGTGAATCATATCGCAATATCAGTCAAAATAATAGCACTTAGATATTTTCCTTGTCCTATCGTGCAGCCCTAATTCTTTTCCTGTATGTGTCATGAAATGTTTAAATATAATCTGATTTAATGTTGTTGGACCCCAGGAAAACTAGCTGGTGGTCTAGGCCTCAGCTAATGAGGATCCTTATAAGAAACTAAACTAATCTATGAGCTACTATGAGTTATACAAAAAAACCCTAATATAAGAAAATGCATTAGATTTGTTTCCTGCTATACTTATGTTGTCTACCATGGTTATACATATTACATATAATGGGCCCTATTTTAACGATCTGAAACGCAACTTTCAAACGTGAAACGCAAGTAGCTTTGTGGGCGCATCTCGGGGCTGTTGCTATTATACCGGCGGGATAAATGACTCCCGACGCAAATCTAAAATGGGTTGGTCTGAAGTAACTAGGTGTGGTTTGGGCGTAACGTGAAAATAACCAGTCAGAGCATCATCTCACATTCCCTTTAAGAGCAGGTGCGCTTGTTCCATGGCAGATTGCTATTATGACGGCGGGTTTGCCTGGCGCACGCCAGTGGGAGCTGTCCGAGATGCGGCAAAGTAATAAATGCCTGTCTTGGCCGGGTGGCGATGTTGCTGCAGCCTCTCGGCGCATCTCCTCAAGTCTGGAGAGGATTGCTGCAGCCATGGAGCGTGGGCCTCCAAACGCACCACCTGCTCCTGTTGTGCCCCTTCCTCCTCCCCCCCACTCCATCTCCGTCCACCCGCTCCACCAGGAGCACATCGAGTGTCCAATCCCACCGTAGTTCAACATCACGTCTCCTTAAGTCCTCTAATATTTCCTCATTTATGTCATCAACACATCCATGATTCATGGAAAAGGTTATGTAAAACACAGCAAGCCACAAAGAATGCTGCAACTTTTTGATGACTGTACTGTAAAGCGCCTCCTGATCTATCCAAACACCTGAAGCGCATTTTCAGTAATATTTTTCCTTGTAATTATGTATGGTTTGAAAAAATGGGAACTGCTGGGTCCGTGTAGATGAGAGAAGCAAAGTGTTGTGCTCACGCTACATTATGGCCAAGCATGCGCCCCTAAAATAGCATCTGAATAACGCGCCACTGACTTTAGACCAGGTTTTTCCTGGTCAGTGGCGGAATTGTTTTCTGAAAATGCAAAATAGCACCAGGGAGCGTTTGCGCCTGAACACGCCTCCTCTTTTCGCTGAACCACCCACGGGAGCGCAAATACATTCCCTAATTTACCGACGTGCGTCTGTGGAGGGAAAAGTCCGCTGTGCGTCGGGTGCAAAATAGGAATGATACATGCGTTGGTGTACAAAGGCAATTGCGCTGGGTGCAAGATATGGCCCGAATGGGTTCATATTTTGCTGACTTTGTTGTTGTTATAACAACCATTACAGCTCTGCTGACATCAACCATGATCCACGTACAGTATTTACTATCTTGGAGTTTTGTGTTATTGTACAGCGTGTTGCAAGTATCTTGTTTGATTTATGGATTTGTCCGATCATTCCGTTCCTCTCTCATCATTCCTTTCTCTCCTCTCAGATAGAAGACACCTGTTTCAGCATGATACTTTTCGGGGAGGGCTACTCAGAGGGTACAGATCCCACACAGGGCCGACCCAACGCAAAGATCTGCACCCAGTTCTTAGGAGCAGGTAGCCTGGCTGACACCAGACCCACTCTCAGTTGTAACTGAGAGTGGGTCTGGGAAAGGTTCATTGACAATTCATTTCCAGAGGGGCGTCACCAAAGGACGCCACTCAAATGCTTCTGGGCGCATTGGATAGTCCTTCAACCAATCAGAGCAACGATCCAGGTGACGCTTTTCACATCCACTAAAAAAAATGGGATTTTTGGTGTGGTCCCTCCAAACCCTACTGTCTCCTTGCAGGTGTTGCATATTGAAAACTTGTTATCTTCTGCACACGCGCTGAAGAATTCCCAAACAGCTGAAATGTTGCAGGTTAATTCACGACGTTCCCGACATGTGGGAGAATAGCGCGGACACGCGCTTCACACCGCGAGCGGGTACGCACCGCACACGGCGGAAAAGTTTAGAGAAAGGAAAAAGAGACTGTGCTGTGTGCGTGCGTCTTTGAGAATTGTAACTCGTATAACTTATGGTGTCAGTTAATTGTAGAGTTGACCGGCATGAAATCGGCATATGTCAGACTGACCTCATGTTGAATGTAAACAAAAAGCTGCTCGCCGTCGCTGCGCTATCGTCGTCACGTAAAGACCGCCTCAGCGGTTGTGATTGGTGTAGAGCCCGCATCAGCAGTTGTGATTGGTGCCTCAATTTTGTGAACATTGGAAATGGGTTTGAATTGGCTCTTCGCCAGACTGATTTGCAGAGCAAATCTCAAATTTGCCGGAAGTTTGTCAGGGTTTACCCAGGCTAAGGAGCAGGTAAAACTGCCACAACCACAGTCGGCTGGACAAGTGGACATGTGTTATTAAAGGTGCTGTAGATAGGATTGTGAAGATCCAGGACTTGGCAAAAAAATTTGAACATCAACAACTTTGCAGTCCCTCTCCCCTTTCCCGCTAAAGCCCAAAACGGTCTCCTAAGCCCCTCCCCCAACAAGGGTTAGGTAGAGTACATTTAGTAGTACATTCTTTTTTATCCTGCACCAACGTTGTCTCTTTTTTTTTATTTTAGCCAGTACTCCCTGAACACGCATACAGTTTATTTCAGTTAATGTTAGGGCTGGGCGATAGGGAGAAAATCAGATATCACGATATTCTTGACCAAATACTCGATATCGATATTGCGGCAATATTCTAGGGTTGACAATTGGTGCGCTAACAATATATCGTCACACTTAGATTTTAGATAAATAATCATCAATAATGTGGGCATACTGTCTAAGTGGGGGAAAAGGCAAATAATAGAACAGCTAGAACAGTCTGGTAAGTAAAAGTACATCAATTTACTGTAATGCAACCTTTAAAACCAGTCATATCATGATATTACAATATCCAAAATCGAAGACGATATCTAGTCTCATATCACGATATTGTATCGTAAAATCGATTCATTGCCCAGCCCTAGTTAATGTAGCTAGTGTAGTTAACATCTTCCTGAATCCCCTGTTAGTGCTGTTGCACCTGTTAGGGCGGAACCAATGAGAGCTTTATCATTCTCATTGGTAGAAATAATTTGTGACTTAATAAGTTCCCATCAAAGCTCCGGCCCACCTTTAACCTGAGCGGAGTCTCATCAGCCAAAATATCTTAAATCACCTGTGTGTGTGTTTAGAGGCTTTAAATGTAGACAGGGTGGTTAACGGATGTACAGTAAGAGATGTGGACAGCCATAAGCTGAGAAACGTGCTGAAAACTCCTATTATATTTCTCTCTGCTCCATCCATCTCTCGCTGTATTTCCTCTTCACCAACAATGCAGAGGAACGTCTACAGCAATCTTGGACTGCAGTCTTTCTAGTTCCACCTTTAGTATCGGATCAGCGTTCTAGGTACCTCATCAGAGGGGAAAAGAAAAAAAAATAGACTGGATGGAGAGGTTCTATTGGTACCATCCCCAACTTCTAACAATCAAGCCAGGCTTTGGTTTTGGTCTTTTCATGCCATTTGTTGGCAGTAAGAAAAGTGTAGAAGCTCACCAGACTTCTCCTTTACGCAATCACATACCGTAAATACTGTAGTAGGTGGAACTGACAATGCATTTTGTGCTATGAACAATGCTTTGGAACATTTAGAGATATTTCTGCAACTTCTTATCACCATGTTTGTGTTTTTGTTGTGGTTAACAGAGCCTGGTTATGTCGCTACAGTTTCTGCTACGGTACAAGCAGCCGTAACCTTGCTGAATGAAGTGCACTCTCTCCCCAGGAGGTCAGTTTTTTTTCTATTGCCTGTGCTTCCTTTACTTTGTCCCTCTCTGTCATAACTTATCTTCTTATCTATATCTGCCTACCACCTCTTTAAAATAAATCTCTCTTCCTGTGTCTGTGTTGCTTTTGACAGGGGAGGGGTGTACACTCCAGGAGCTGCCTTCTATAAAACTAGTCTCATCGACCGCCTCCATAACCACAGCATCAAGTTTTCAGTCAGAGGATACCAGTAACACTTTATCACTGTGTAGGGCACGCCATCTTCCAGTTACAGGATGTCAGTGCTGCTCAACTTGTATAGATCTTCTGTGCTGCCGGGTGGAAATTGTGTAGACAGATTCAGATACACTTAATAGTGTTTTTATTCAACTGCTTTAAGCTGCTCTGAACTTTTCCTTCCATTCTCTGACCACTATCCCTCTCCACTGATGTCAGTGTAGACTGAACAAATAATGGACGTAGCATCGCTGACTTCACCCGTTGGTTTGTGGACTACCGTTGTGAGTTTGCAGTTTGGCCGTCTCCATCTTGGTATTTGGGGCTCGCAGATTTTCAGCCTTCTGATGTGAGTCATCCGGTGGAGTTTTACTGGCGGGTAAAGGCAGATCTTTAGGTACTGTAGTTGTTTGTTAGCATGTCGAGTCAATAGGTGAGAAATAATAAAAAAAATAATTGAAGTTCTAATTTGACTATTCCAATTATTCAACATTTTTGTGTGTGCGCATGTCTTTATATTTACTCAGGTCAAGCCCAACAGACACAAAAGTATTTGAAAGCAACTGAAGATGAAATATACATCAAACCCAAACACATTTTATTTCAAGCTATTGTGATGTAAATGGACTGTTTTTATCTGCCGCTTTTCTAGTCTTAACGACTACTCAAAGCGCTTTTACAGAGTACAGGAACCATTCACCATTCGCAAGCTGTGGCTGAGGCTGCCTACCCCATAGTATTGGAATTTTCTATGCATACAAGTAACTTTATCTGCCATCCCAAAACAGCCCCTAATCTCAAATGCTTTATGGACAAATTTCCTCCATTATTTGTATATTTCATTTTCAATATTTTCATATTTTTTATTTATTTTTTATTTTATTTTTATTTTACCTACCTACACTCACATAAACACATGCATACACATAGACACAGATGCATATTTACACATTTTTCTCTTTTCTTTTCCACCTATCTTCTTAGTTTCCGTCTATCTACATCAAACCGAATAATAACCCATCCAAACTAGACTTGGTATATAAGCCCAGGAACCATACGGTCAGTATACAAAAGCCAAAAGAAAAAAGGCTTAAGCCCGAAAAACAGGAGGGGGTCCACCAGCACACACGGAGGCTGAAGAGATGGTCCTCAGTCAGAACAGTGGGCGACCTATGGCTGGAGGCATCTCATCTGCTGACCCAACTAACCCACAGGACACACAGGTCTACATAACAGGTTAGCTAGTTATTCTGACATGTACATTCATCCTTTTGTTAGTACTAGCTCACTATCCCACCTATACTATCATCCTAGACAACTCAGCACGCTGACTTTCTATAGCTGCACACATCTTTGTAGTTGACTACCATTACCTTTTTCACATTCTTTTTTTTTTTTAAACTCAGATTTTATTGATTTTTAGTACAAACAATAAAGAACACAGCACAGCGTCAGTGGGGTACATGTTCTTAGTATTAATATTCAAATGTCTCAGACATTGAAGTTTTTGGTGGTGACTCTATTGTGATTGGTAGTCTGTCCATTTTTTGCATTTCTTATCATATTTTGCTTGCTGAAGTCTCAATATATACGTCAGTCTTTCCATGTTGAGTATCTCCTCGACTACGTCCAGCCAATTCCTCAGAGTGGGAGGGTCCTCTCTACACCATTTTCTGGTGATTGCCTTCTTGGCCGCAGCCAGCAGAATTTTAACCAGGTATCCGTCTTCATGTTGTACTTTTTCCCCTGTCAGGTTACAGAGATATAATATCTCACATGTCTTTGGTAGTTCATATCCCAGTATTGTTTTCAATTCCACCCACACACCATTCCAATAGTTTCTGATTTTAGTACATTCCCAAAAAACATGAGTGTGACCTACATTCTGCTCCCCACACCGTCTCCAGCATGTTTGTTGTGTAGATGAAAATGTGCTCTTTGTTTTGGGAGTAATAAAGAACCTGATCATATTTTTCCAGCAAAATTCTTTCCACATCCTGGAGTTGGTGGTGGTTCGCTGTACATCACATATGTTAAACCAGTCCTCCACAGTTAGTGGTATTTTACTTTCTTTTACCCATCTGTCTCTTATATACAGTGTAGAAGCTCCTCTGTTCTTCTCTAGACCCTGGTACAGTGCTGAAACCACCTTTCCAGTGGTGTTTCTAAATGCCTTACATAGTGTTGTAGTTACGTTGTTCAGCTCCTGAGGAAGATCTGGTTTTATTTCTTTCTCAAAGAAGTCTCTAATTTGGTAATACCTAAACTGGTCGTACTCCTCCAGACCATATTCCCTCTTCAGTTTTTGAAAGCTTTTAATTTTGCCCCGATCAATTATTGTGCATATTGCTATAATTCCCTTGTTTATCCATTGTTCATAAATACTATCCATTGCCCCTGGTTTAAATTTGGAATCACGAGTCGGCCATCTCAAAATTTTGATTTCCCTTTCTAAATTGTATTTCCTAATCACTGTAAACCAGATTTCCAGAGTGAATCGAGTAATTGGGTCAAGCATATTCTTATACTTTTTAAACATGTCCCTGTTTTCAATCATACTTTGGATATGGTAACCCTCTCTTTTTAACTCAATATCTTTCCACCTTGCAGTATACTCAGGATCACACCAATACACCAAAGGTCGGATCTGTGCAGCATAGTAATATTCTAAGAGGTTCGGTAAGGCTAACCCGCCCTTGTCCCTAGGGATCGGAAGAGTTGCATACTTTATCCTCGGCCTTCCCCCCCCCCATATGAACCGTGAGATTTTTTTGTCCCATTCTGTGAATTGTGATATGGGAATTTCCGTTGGTAATCATTGAAACAGATATAAAATTCTCGGTAACACATTCATCTTTATGATTTCTATTCTAGAGCTAAAATCCAATGTTAGCGCTGACCATCTTTCCATATCTTTTTGAATGTCTTGATTTAGAGCTCCATAGTTAATCATCTTGTTAAGTTTCTACTAATAATTACACCTAGGTATTTTATTTTTTTTGCTTCCCATTTGAATTTATATGCTTGTTGAATGGCTTGGGGTGGGGTATAATTTATGGGTAGTACCTGTGTTTTTGTCACATTGAGTTTATAACCTGACAAGTAATAAAATGAATCCAGTCTTTCCATAAGTCTTGGAAGACAAACATCCGGTTGTTTTAGACTGATCATAACATCATCTGCAAATAGCCCGATTTTATGTTCTGTGCCCTTCACCTCTATCCCCGCTATACCTTCATCTTCTCTTATAGCTTGGGCCAAGGGCTCGATGAAAATCGCAAAAAGAGTTGGAGATAAGCAACAGCCCTGTCTGGTAGATTTTTCCAGTTTGAACCAGTTAGTGAGACTGCCATTTATTTTAATTCTAGACTTCGGTCTTGGTAAAGTGTTTTAATAATGTTCACTGAGTCTGTATTAAAGCCAAATTTTTCTAAAGTAAGGTATAAAAATTTCCAACTCACGCTATTGAAGGCCTTTTCTGCGTCCAAACTGAGCAGCAGTGCACTTTCTCCAGTTTTTTTGTACTTCTTCAATTATATGTAGAGTCCGCCTTATATTGTCCTGTGTTTGGCGTCCCTTAATAAAGCCACATTGATCTTCATTAATTAGTTCTATCATAGAAGTTTCTAGTCTCTTAGCTAGGATGGTTGTAAATATCTTATAGTCACAATTTAGTATTGATATTGGCCTATAGTTTTCACAAAATTCCTTATCTTTCCCCTCCTTGGGAAGCACCGTGATTATGGCTTCTTTCTAAGAGGGGGGAATCTTACCTTTTTTTAAAGTTTCATTGAATGCCGCTAATAACATTGGACCCAGTTCCTTTTTAAACATTTTATACCACTCAGCCGGGAAGCCATCACTCACTGATTTGTTTTTAACTTATTAATGGTTTCTTCCAATTCCTTTGCTGTAATACATGAATTTATAAATTTGTTTTGTTTCTCTCCTATTGTTGGTAGATCTAATGAACTTAAAAAGTTTTTTATTATTTCCTCATCTGCTGAGTCCGGTTGAGTATACAGCTTTTTGTAATACTTTTCAAATACTTTTTCTATTTTTCCTGGTTCAAATTCTAGTGAATTGGTTGTGGGGTCTCTGATTTTATGGATTGTATTAATGAGTTGCTGTTTCCTTATTCGCCTAGCTAGTAATTTTGTTGCTTTGGAGCCTGATTCGTAGTAAGTCTGCCTTAAAAGTCTGGATTTCCTTTCCACTTCGTCTCCTAGTATCTCATTCACTTTTGTCTTCACTTCCTTGATTTGTTGAAGCACACCAGCATCTATTGAGTCTTTATGTTGTTGCTCTAATTTTTTAAGTTCTTCAATCTTCTTCTGATATAGTTTCAATCTATTTTTCTTATTGTATGCTGCTCGACATATTAGTTTTCCCCGCATAACTGCTTTCATGGCATCCCAAAGTGTAGTAAAATCCACCTCCCCATTGTCGTTCTCTTTCCTGTATGTATTTATTTCTGTTCTGATCTCCTCAACAAATCCTGGATTATTAAGTATACCAACATTCATTCTCCATGCAGTATTCCTTTTCCTGCTGTTCATATTAAGCGTCAGGTGGAGAATACAATGATCTGACATGTCCGCTACGCCAATCCTGCACTCTTCTATTCTAAATCTATCCGCTATATTCATGAAAAAATAATCTATCCTTGTATACACAGTAAAAAAAATCCTAATTTTACAGTAAATTACTCTAAATTTTTACAGTAGTTTTGCCGTTTTTTAAAAATAGTATAAAAAAACAGTAAATTTACAGCTATTATCTGTAAATTAACTACCTGCCTGTTATTTTACGTGTTATGACAATAATGACAAACTACAGTTATTTCCCATTTTTTTTACAGAAAATGACTGTAATATTTACGATATTTGCCCGTTATTAAATGTTTTGCTCGTAATTTAAAGGTTTATCTCCATACTGACAATTTAAGATTTTTTTTTATTTTAAGGTAAATCATCTCATTAGTTGTATGTGGTTTTACATTTAAGAGAGAAAGAGGAAGAGAGAGACACAGAGAGACCAACAGAGAGAGAGAGAGAGAGAGAGAGAGAGAGAGAGAGAGAGAGAGACAGTGGGACAGACAGACAGAGATGGAGACATTAAAGCTCTGTGCAGTTTTCCAATGAAATAAGATTTTACCCACTGTAATTTGTAAATGAAAAAAACAAACACATGTGGTAAAAAGACAGCAGTGCATCAGAAACTTTTTGCATGTGATTTAGTTTGGACTTACTGTTAAGTGTTCACAAAAGGCAAGATTCAGAATAACACAAATGACATGGTGCAAACACTTTATTTTTTGACTTGGCAGAAAAAGCACATCACAAAATGTAGCCCTGGTGTTAACACTCCTGGATCAACCAGGGAAAAAATAACGAACGACAGATAGAAATAACGGTGTGTCGTTCACACTCTTGGCCAAACTGGCGGACATCAAGGAGCATCAATAAACAAAACTGCTCTCATGGAAAAAGGTGGATTCCAGGAAGACCTTCTTTCTAAACCCTTTCAGGCTGTCTCACTATGTTACTTTGAGTATGAAACTCAAACTATCCTATTTCCTGGGAGAATGCCCAAAATTCAAATTATTGCAGCAAAATATGTCTCCTCATGCCACAAACTGAGGACAACCAGTGGAAACTAATTAATAAATATAATTAATATATAAAATAATTGATTTTTTTTGTGTGTTTTTTTTACACAAACACACACTCTTACTATTTTATTTATTTATTTCATTATAATATATTATTTTTCATTTTCTAACACACACACATACGCTTACTATTTGATTTATTTATTTAAATTTTTTAATATATTATTTAAATTTTCTAACTTTTTTTCTTTTTTCTTTGTTATTACTGTTATATTGACAACAGACTACTTGTTTTAACTGTAGCCTGTTACTTTACTACTGTTTCAATGACAATTTTAATTGACACAAACTTATTGATAGATTGATTGATTCATTGTGATTAATTACTTATTGACTGAGATTGATTGATTGTGACTGGGATTGTGATTGAGTCAATCGTAGTTACAGTATTACAAACAGTATAGATTATAATTAATTTATTGTAAATATTGTTTTCTATTGTTATTCATATTTTTGAATCCAAACGCTTGCTTTGGCAATATGTACAGTGTTAAAGTCATTTGATAAAGCCATTTGAATTTGAATGTGTATGATTGGTCAATGTGGCTGTCATCCAGGAAACTGGCCAATGAGCACTGAGCGCGCCTTCATTTGAAAGTACGTCAGTTTGAATGCTGCGGGACTTCAGCGCTACTCTGTCGCTCCACACCTA
This sequence comes from Perca schrenkii, assembly GCA_025617405.1. Taxonomy (NCBI): domain Eukaryota; kingdom Metazoa; phylum Chordata; class Actinopteri; order Perciformes; family Percidae; genus Perca; species Perca schrenkii. The sequence continues at coordinate 4,425,602 of CM046804.1, forward strand.
ATCAATTACGTGGATCATTACCTGGATTATTTTACATCTGCATGCCAAATTATTATTTGAGTTGTGGGATTTCAACGAAGAACAAAACAACAAAACAAAAATGGGAATATGGACACAGTGGAAGAGTCAGGATCTTTGCTCTCTTAACATGAACTTCATGTTATAACTGTTATCCTGGCGATATTAGGTAAGAAAACATTTACCTGATATTTTAATAACCTAACGTAATGTTTGTGTTCATATCCATAATAATTTAGACTGTAACGTTGTCAGACTGTTAGCTAAATGCTGAGTAATTAACGTTAACTGATGTTACAGGTAACTTAGTTAGCTAGTTAATGTGGTAACATTATCTAACATTAGCTAGCTTGTTAAGCTCGGAATGATTCATGTTAGCAAAACACAACGTTAATATTGAGTGCAGTTTGAGATGGTTTGCTTGTTCTGTTTACAGGCAGCAAATATTTATAATCCCATTAACGTTATGTTACTAACATTACAGACACTTGTTGCTGAGTCAACCTAATGTACAGCTCAGTAAAAGCGTTAACTTACGTTACGTTGTTATAACGTAATTGTACTTGCTTGTGTAATAACGGTAGCAGTTTTGATGAGTTGTCACAGCCTTACTGCCTTCTGAAAATATTAATTTAAAAGTTATAATGCAGCCTAACTTCTGGTCACAAAGTGTGTGTTAGAGAGAGAGAGAGAGAGATATGGCTGGTCTAATGTAATGTTATGCTCAGAACTAACTGGAATCGTATGTGTTTGTCCCCTGCCCTGCCTTGTTAGCTTTAGATGGTCAGATGTGACTATTTCACATTAGATAGATAGATAGATATACTTTATTGAGCCCAAGTTGGGAAATTGCAGTGTAGCCTATTACAATATTCTATACTAAAATGAGACATTATCAGACCTGTTCAAGCTGTTCAAGCTACATTACACACAGTAACAACATATTAAGTGAAAATAAAGTAAAAATGTAAAAATATAATGTGCAGTGAACAGTTAACAGCTTGTTATAACATCAAATGTCCAGGATTTAGGCTAATCTTGTCTTTGTTTAATAGATATTTCATTTACTTAACCCTAACAAACTGTTCATATCCAATGCCCTCACAGTATGGTCCAGGTCAAATTTGACCCGGTCCAAGAAAGTCCTCATTTTTAGAACTACAGATCTATTTAGAATATGTATATAGCCTATCTTACATTAATACATGTATTATTAATCCTTAATTTATTGCAAACTAGTCAGTGCATTCAATGCAGTAGTAGGCAACTTTGTGTGTGTGGAACTTGCAAATGTGCATCCCACATTTGCTGCAGGTTAAGCAGTCCTTTTTTGGAGAGCAGAGGTTGTGTGACGTGGGAGCGGGGAATTCGGACCCAAATGCAGAGAGGAGGCAGGCAGGCAGAAGGTGGTCAAAACTGAGGTATTTAATTATAACAAAAAACGGCAGCACAAGGGCTGGAAAACACACAAAACCAAAAACTGACGGCAGGAGCAAACAAAACACATGAGCTGGCAAACATCAGGCATGGGGAAGGACACAAGATGATCTGACAAGAAACAAAGGAAACACTGAGGCTAAATACATGAGGGGATGAGTTAATCAAGAACAGGTGAGACAACAGGTGAGACACATCAGGGCGGGGCAGGACAATCAACAAAGGCGGGAAAACACAGGAAGTAAACTGGAGAAGACGAGACAGAAAACCAGACCATCAAAATAAAACAGGAAACAGAACACAAACAGGGAACACAACAAACACAGACCACAATACACAAAAAACACACAGAAACCAATAAGGCAACAGAAAGGAACAAACAGGCAACAGAAATGGGGCAAAATACAGAACAAAACACTGAAACCATAACAGAACCCCCCCTCAAGTGTCGGATCCCAGACGACCCAAAAAATAATATACAAACAGAAAACAACCCAGGGAGGGTGACAAGGGAGGCACGGCGGAGGAACAAAAAGACAAAGGATCAAAAACAAAGAATACACAGAACAAAAAACAACCCAAGGAGGGCGAGAGAGTCCGGGGGAAGCAATGTCCAGGGGCACAGAGAGTCCTGGGGGCACCGGGAACACAGAGGGCCCCGGGGGCACCGGAAACACAGAGGGCCCCGGGGGCACAGGGAACAGAGAGTCCTGGGGGCACTGGGAACACAGAGGGCCCCGGGGACACCGGAAACACAGAGGGCCCCGGGGGCACCGGGAACACAGAAGGCCCCGGGGGCACAGAGAACAGAGAGGGACCCCGGGGGCACAGGGAACAGAGAGGGACCCCGGGGGCACAGGGAACAGAGAGGGCCCCGGGGGCTCAGGGAACAGAGAGGCCCTGAGGCACAGAGGGGCCCTGGGGCGCAGGGAACAGAGAGGCCCCGGGGGCACAGGGAACAGAGGGGCCCTGGGGCACAGAGGGAACAGAGGTGCCCGGGGCACAGAGGGAACAGAGGGGCCCGGGGCACAGAGGGGCCCAGGGAACAGAGGGCCAGAGAGACCACTAGGGACAGGGTGACAGAGAGGCCTCGGCAACTGGGAGACAGATGAAGGCAGACAGCTGAAGCCAGACAGCTGAAGTCAGACAGCTGAAGGCAGACAGCTGAAGGCAGACACCCTCAGGTGGCCGGCGACGAAGGCAGACGCCTTCCGGTGGCCGGGCAGGGTGTCGAGTACAGCGCTCCCTCTGGGGCCGTACAGGACGTCGGAGGCAGCGCCCCTCCGGGGGCCGAGCAAGACGTCGGAGGCAGCGCCCCTCCGGGGGCCGTACAGGACGTCGGGGGCAGCGCCCCTCCGGGGGCCGAGCAGGACGTCGAAGGCAGCGCCCCTCCGGGGGCCGATCAGGGCGTCGAAGGCAGCGCCCCTCCGGGGGCCGTACAGGGACGTCGGAGGCAGCGCCCCCCGTCCGGGGAGCCCCCGGGTTAGCTAGGGCCGGAGCCTGGCGACGGGTCAGCTGGACTGGGGTCAGCCAACCCAGCAACCACAACCCAGGACGCCAGGGGGTGCCAACAGGGCACGAGGGGGCAGGAGCGGGTCTGACCGCCGGCTGGGTACAAGTCTCTGGGGGGGCAAGTCAGAGACCAGCCCCTTGGGGGCGGTCTTAGGGAGTGCCGGGGGACCGGCAAAGTCCCAGGGGTGGTCTCCTGGACAGTCTCAGGGGTGCCTGACACCTGCAGAATCGCAGGGCAAGTGGTTAGACCCAGTTCAGGGGGGAATGGACGCCAGCCAGGATTCAGGGGGGCGGCTAGCCAGCGTAGGGACTCTAGGGAACTCAGGGACTCCAGAAGGCTTAGGGATGCTAGGAAGTTCAGGGGCGCTGGGCAGTGTGGGGATCCTAGAGAGTTCGGGGACATTAGGAAGCACGGGGACAATAGAGAGCACAGGGACTCCAAAGAGGCTGCCAGCTAGCTGAGAATCAGGGGGTCTGCAAGCTAGCAGGGTTCCTGGGGGGCTGCTAACTAGCAGCGAGTCAGGGGAGCTGCTAGCTAGCTGGGAAGCTGGGGAGCTGCTAGCTAGCTGCGAGGCAGGGGAGCTGCTAGCTAGCTGCAAGTCGGGGGAGCTGCTAGCTAGCTGCGAGGCAGGGGAGCTGCTAGCTAGCTGGGAGTCGGGGGAGCTGCTAGCTAGCTGGGAGTCGGGGGAGCTGCTAGCTAGCTGCAAGTCGAGAGAGCTGCTGGCTAGCTGCAATTTGGGGGAGCTGCTAGCTAGCTGGGAACCTGGGGAGCTACTAGCTAGCTGCGAGGCAGGGGAGCTGCTAGCCAGCTGCGAGACAGGGGAGCTGCTAGCTAGCTGGGAGTCAGGGGGGCTGCTAGCTAGCTGGGAGTCAGGGGGGTTGCTAGCTAGCTGCGAGGCAGGGGAGCTGCTAGCTAGCCGGGACACAGGGGAGCTGCTAGCTAGCCGGGACACAGGGGAGCTGCTAGCTAGCCGGGAGACTGGGGAGCTGCTAGCTAGCCGGGAGACTGGGGAGCTGCTAGCTAGCCGGGACTCTAGGAACTCTGGGGGGCGCTACACGGCCGGGACTCTAGGAACTCTGGGGGGCCGCTACACGGCCGGGACTCCAGGAACTCTGGGGGGCCGCTACACGGCCGGGACTCCAGGAACTCTGGGGGGCCGCTACACGGCCGGGACTCCAGGAACTCTGGGGGGCCGCTACACGGCCGGGACTCTAGGAACTCTGGGGGGCCGCTACACGGCCGGGACTCTAGGAACTCTGGGGGGCCGCTACACGGCCGGGACTTTAGGGACTCTGGGGGGCCGCTACACGGCCGGGACTCTAGGGACTCTGGGGGGCTGCTACACAGCTGGGACGTAGAGAGGCTGCTAGCTAGCGGGGAGTCAGGGAGGTTGCTAGCTAGCCTGGGTTCTGGGGAACTGCTAGCTAGCCGGGGATCTGGGAGGTTGCTAGCTAGCGGGGAGTCAGGGAGGTTGCTAGCTAGCGGGGAGTCAGGGAGGTTGCTAGCTAGCCTGGGTTCAAGGGGGCTGCTTGCTAGCGGGGAGTCAGGGAGGTTGCTAGCTAGCCTGGGTTCTGGGGAACTGCTAGCTAGCTGGGACTCAGAGAGGATGATAGCAGGCCGGTAGTCTGGGGAGAGGCAGCTAGCAGGCCGGGAGTCTGGTGAGAGGCCGCTAGCAGGCCGGGAGTCTGGGGAGAGGCCGCTAGCAGGCCGGGAGGCTGAGAAAGAGCTGTATGTCAGCCCAGAGTCAGGAGAACTGCACGCCAGCTCAGGGTCAGGAGAACTGCACGCCAGCTCGGGGTCAGGAGAACTGCACGCCAGCTCGGGGTCAGGAGAACTGCACGCCAGCTCGGGGTCAGGAGAGCCACACATCAGCTCGGGGTCAAGAGAGCTGCCCGTCAGCTCGGGGTCAGGAGAGCTGCTCGTCAGTTCGGGGTCAGGAGAGCCACACATCAGCTCGGGGTCAGGAGAGCTGCCCGTCAGCTCGGGGTCAGGAGAGCCACACATCAGCTCGGGGTCAGGAGAGCTGCCCGTCAGCTCGGGGTCAGGAGAGCTGCCCGTCACCTCGGGGTCAGGAGAGCCACACATCAGCTCGGGGTCAGGAGGGCTGCACGCCAGCTCGGAGTCAGGAGAACTGCACGCCAGCTCGGGGTCGCTAGGGAGCGTGGACTCTGGGGTGAGGAGCGGAGCATGGCGGCGGGAACCACGACGACCGCTACCCTGTCTGTGGCCTTCACGAGTCCCAGAGAACATTGCCAGGCGGTCCTATGAGGTACCCTCATAGGACCGCTGGTGGTTGGGGGCGTACCCTGCCCAGATGGCATCAGAGCAGTCCGATGAGAGTTCTGGGGAAACAGGTGAATGGGTAGGCTGGCTGACGAAGCATACACCGACAGCCACTGTGTCGGCAGACCGGGGAGGAGACAGGCTGGTGGTGGGTGAGTCACTCCTCTGCTCGGGGTCAGGAGAGGTGCATGCCAGTCCAGGGTCAGAAGGGTTGCACGTCAGCGCAGGAACAAAAGGGTTGCACGTCAGTTCGGGGTCAGGAGAGCTGCCCGTCAGCTCGGGGTTGGGAGAGCCACACGTCAGCTCAGGAACAGAACGTGGAAAGCCAAACTGCTGCTCAATCTCATCCCAGCGGAGCACCATAAGGCACCAGGCGAGGGTGAAATCCACCTCAGCAATGGAGCGGAAGAGACTGAGGTGCTCACCGTCATACTCCAGCGGGTGTAGGAGTGGCTCGAACTCTGCTGGGCCCATTTCTGGTCAGATCGTACTGTGACGTGGGAGCAGGGAATTTGGACCCAAATGCAGAGAGGAGGCAGGCAGGCAGAAGGTGGTCAAAACTGAGGTATTTAATTATAACAAAAAACGGCAGCACAAGGGCAGGAAAACACACAAAACCAAAAACTGACGGCAGGAGCAAAAAAAACACATGAGCTGGCAAACATCAGGCATGGGGAAGGACACAAGACGATCTGACAAGAAACAAAGGAAACACTGAGGCTAAATACATGAGGGGATGAGTTAATCAAGAACAGGTGAGACAACAGGTGAGACACATCAGGGCGGGGCAGGACAATCAACAAAGGCGGGAAAACACAGGAAGTAAACTGGAGAAGACGAGACAGAAAACCAGACCATCAAAATAAAACAGGAAACAGAACACAAACAGGGAACACAACAAACACAGACCACAATACACAAAAAACACACAGAAACCAATAAGGCAACAGAAAGGAACAAACAGGCAACAGAAATGGGGCAAAATACAGAACAAAACACTGAAACCATAACAGGTTGCATCTCATTCTCTTTTGTCCCTTTGTGCACACAGGCACACACACATTGATTTGATTCCAATTAGTCTATTTTTAGATTTCCCCCAAAGTAATTTGAAGTTATTTCACCATGGGATAATTAAAGTATTTCTGATTCTGAAGACCAGCAGGGGCCTGTCCCACTGCTGTCTAATGTCAAAACGGGTAAATTTTGAACAGTATGTAAGGTTAACGAGCAGTCTAAGTTTCAATGAATGTAAATGTATGTTAAGTTCTATATACGGTTCGTGTTTACATAATACATACATTCACTAATATTTTAATTTCAGAGAGATGCTCATCAAGGCAAGGTGATGATTAGCAGAGGGAAAAGTAAGTTACAAAATATATAGCCTATACTACAAAACATTTTAAGGAAGCAATATTTGAATTTGAATTGAATGCTTATCATAGCTACCATCCTTATCTCTCATCCGGTGTTCCTTATCTAGTTGAGAGTGTAAATAATTAGGGCTCCCTCATGGGTTGGCACCCCGGTAGAGCCTGCCATCAGTGTGTGAATGATTGACATGTATTGTAGAGTGCTTTGAGTGGTTGATAATACTAGAAAAGCACTATATATGCAAGAACAATCCATTTACCATATTCTTCACTGTGTCCATCAGTACTTCACACAGCAAAGAACCTGTAGTTGTGCATCACCTGTGTGATCATGAGAAGGCTGAAGAACCAGGAGTGACAAGATATCACCGGCTGCTGGGGTGCAGCATTAAACCCAGGGACAGGTAGGCAAGCAGAGGCAAAACATACAGAGAATGAAACCAAGTTCACATCAGTCATAATAAGAATATTATGTAAGAATGAATGTATGTTTGAGGCTGTTGATTAATATTGTTGCATGCCTATGTCTCCAACAGTAAACTGGCTAATAGTCTTTGTTTGTCGGTGTGTTTTCCCCTCATGAACCAGACATTTTGGAAATGAAAAGTCTCCTGCCACAAGATCTTAGGAGCCAGTGAGTATTCGTGTTGCCCTGACATAAAGACTGTGAATGTATAATGTGCATACTAGTGGCCATATTACTGCCAGTTTGTCAGCACAAAGACAAACAATATTGTACTTATCTATATGCTGTGTATGAATCCAGTGGTGCCAAATGGTTAAACATCTTCTTTCAAATATGAAAATGTACATAGTGGCACAAACATGAATTCCATTCCACACATAAACATGAATCCCTATTTTCTATGACTTTTCCATCATGCTGGCCAGTAGTATTTGTAACACAATGGGAGTGCGCAGTAATGTAAGTGGGCTGTTCATTCCCCAAAGTTACCCAGGAAATAGCTCTGCAGTCCAATGGCCACTTTAACATCCTTTCTTGGTAAAAACCTTTAACTATAATGTCTCATAGAAAACGTAAATGACGTTTGTTTAAAAAGGTAACTCACTTTAAATACAAAATCAATCATTACCCAACCCTCATTCTGAAAGGTCAGGTTATTTTTTTCAATTCACAAAACTCCTGGAGTCCCAAACCACTGTAGTCAACAGCGGCTTTGTTTAAAACGTTACAAAACAACTTTACAAAAACATAAAAAGGCCTTCATACTGCTTGTCTATCGTAATCCAAGTTTTCAAAAGTCCAGACAAGCCACATTGACCTGAAAAGTTGTTATTTACACCATGTGTTTTGCAGAAATCTTTACTGTAGCTTCTTAGCTGGGAGCTGTGTTAACGTCCACACTACTTGATCTGTGGGTGTGGGTTTGCTTGACCACAGTGTAGGGCTAAGAACCTGAGGATTCTTACGTTGTTTTTTGCATTTAAAACGTAGTCACTATTTTCTGCAGTTGTTTGGGAAAATGCTACTACACTGATTTCCTGTGAAAGTCCAGCAGTGTTCATTTAAAATGAACTATAAATAAAATCCTACTTTTTACAGTAAAGACCTTTCAGTAATATTTTCTGTGTGTGTGTCCCCTCCAGGAGCAGAGCCAGACGATTACTTGCCATTTGGAGGAAGTCTGATCTTGCTGTGTTGCACCTCTGTTACAGATTCATTGTCCTTTTGTGGTATGTTGTAATTTTACTTAATACTACACTGTATAGTTAGGATTCTTAAATGTTATCAGAACTACCTTATACAGAGCCCCCAAGGGTTAGGAGAATGAAGAAGAAGACCACAACTCCCTCAGCTCAACAGCACAATTTGTTGCTTCCTCCATCCATTTCAAAGGGGAAATCTTTTGATTTTGATAGAAATGCTTACAGACACACATGTTACACACATGGAGAAGTACCATTTTTAGTTTTTCAGTTCCTCCTGGGCGGCTCTAAAGAACTGTTTGTGAATAATTGGTTGATATTGTAAATTTACATCTGAATACATTAAATAAAAGGATTTTAGAATCAACAGTGGTGTTTACTTTATTTGTAGTTTATTTCCTACGACATTTTAATTGAAACAGTGAAAATAATGTATATATTTTGTATTGCTTGAGTATGTTTTCAGTTGAGGATATTTCACAGTAATTTTGAAGATCATATTTGTCTGATCGTAATAATTTAGCAAAAAATCTGTAAAATAATGGTATTTTCCTGCAGAACTTTAAGGATTGTCCCTTTATTGAAGGTGATTGATCATAATTATTTGGGGAAAAAACTGTAAAATAATGGTATTTTCCTGCAGAATTTTTAGGATTGTCCCTTTATTGAAGGTGATTGATCATAATTATTTGGGAAAAATCTGTAAAATAATGGTATTTTCCTGCAGAATTTTTAAGATTGTCCCTTTATTGAAGGTGATTGATCATAATTATTTGGGAAAAATCTGTAAAATAATGGTATTTTCCTGCAGAATTTTTAAGATTGTCCCTTTATTGAAGGTGATTGATCATAATTATTTGGGAAAAATCGGTAGAATAACGGTATTTTTCTGTAAACATTTTAATGAAATTTTCTGTAAATTTAACGTTTTTACACATTGTTTGAATTCCGGTATTTTACTTTAATTTTACGGTCAATGTTTGGCAGCCGTAGCTGCCAGTCATTGACCGTTTTTTTACGGGTTTTTTTCTTACAGTGTAGACTGAGTGAGAAGCTGAGTAGAACGTGAAGTCCCTCTCGAATGGATGTAGTTCCCTCCAAACATCTGAAATTCCTAGCTCTGTTAGTACAGTGTTTAAGTATCGGGACATTTGAATTTTGCTACTTTTCTTTGTACTAGTTGTGTCCAAATCCTGATTCAGTGTGATGTTAAAGTCCCCTCCACATACCAGTATCCCTTCTATTTCTTGAACAACAACTTCAAATAAATTCTTGAAAAAACTCTTATCACTGTCAGGGTGTGCATAAACATTGACGAGTGTAACTAATTGATTTTCAATTTTCCCACCTTTTTCACATTCTTAGTTCTCGTTTAGACATTACAATCTATTTTAAAGGTGACTCGATTGAGTTATTTATTTGGGAAATTATGATGTGGCCTGTTGTAAAAACTAAATTAAACTTTTTTACTCCTCTACAATTATTTCATAACTAGTTATTTTGCAGATTCAGAGTAATAATACGAAATATAGTCAGTAAATAAATGATGATGTATTATTATGGATAAAGATAAGACTTTATGGATCCCTTGGTGAAATTCACAAACTGCAAAATTAAAGCAATGTACATATTACATATAAATGCATTGCATCACAAATTATAATGAAATATATACTTTATTCTGAAATGGGCTATTCTGTATAATGTGTACTTTACTACATATTGATGCTAGTACTTTTGTACTTTTACTTCAGTAACATTTTAACTGCATAAGCTTTATTTGTACATTGTGGTGTAACTTATTTTACTTAATTAGAGAAGTAGTCCAAATTTTCAGTTTTAGCAGTTTGATAAATATTGGCTCTAATTTGTCAGCATGATAACAGTGATGGGAATAAGATAATGAAAACACATGAAGTGATACACAGTTTCTACAGTGAAGAGTCTGAAGCAAACACACCTTACATACAGAGTTGTCTTTATTGAAAAGCAGGAAATGTTCAGATTAAAGTGATACAGAGTTTTAATATTCAACCCTTAACATCATCGGTTAAAACATTTTTGAAATAATTTGATTGATTTGATTGACATCAAGTTTATCAGTAGAACCCATATACCATTATTACTTTCTGATATTACCAGAATACAATTACTCACATGGTTTTCTATATTGAAGAAAAAGAGAAAATAAAATTAAAGAGCAAAATGATTTAAGAATATTGTTGGACTCTGCTTTCTACTTCAGTGAGTGTTGGGAATTCTCAGCTCTGCGACCATGAAGTTATGATGTGTTGAGATTTCTTTTGATAACAGAGACACCAGCCTCCTCATACACTACAGCATCTGTGTTGAGAAGCAGGGTGATGGCCTTAATGGGATTGGTGACGCCCTCTTTGTTGTACCACAGGTACACCTGGTTACCTCTGGTCCCCTCGTTGAGGTTAACACTCACTGGAGTGTAATCTCGCTGCTGAAGGGACTGATGCTCATCATCAGTGGTCGAGAGATTCAGATTAATGAGAGCACGTCTGGGGTCAGTGGTCTGACGATACCAGATGAAGACATCGGGACCTCCTGCCTCTCTGTTAGTATCTTCATCCACACGGATGTAACCTGCCTTATAGTTGTCGGGGTCTAATCCGTAGGAAGCAGTAGCAGTGACATTACAGATGTAGGTTTGTTTCTCTCTCTTCACCCAGGCATAGATCCAGTTCCCTCCTGCGTTGCGGTTCAGATCACAGGCCACAGTCTCCCAGCCATTGCTGAACTTCCTGGCTTCACTTCCTTCATCTGTAGTGACATCAATCTCCACTATGGGAGTGTGGAACTCCCCGGACCCTCTGAAGTACCAAAGGTAGATGAAATCACCTCGTACTCCAGCATTGAGATTTTTATCGATCTTTATGTACCCTGCATTGATCAATCCCTTAGCCATGTCATCGTTGAATGTAAATTGAACCCTGGTGATTGATGGTGACCCATTTTTGTACCAAAGATAGATGTCATTTCCTCTTGCTCCTTTGTTTAGATCAACATGGATTTTCTTGAAGCCTTGTGACTGGAGCTCTTGCTCCTCAGCTTTATCAATGGACACATCAAGTTGTGAGATGTAGGCCATTGTGGGTAGCTGCATAAAAGAAAGACACATCATTTGTTCGTATGTATAATGTTCATATTTCTATGATTGTCACCTTGTGAATATGGTGTGGAAAACACAATAGTGATTAAACACAATATGAAAAGTTAGCAGCATGACTCTGCCTTTTTTTTATATGATTATAACATTAAAATATCAATATTAAATATGGATCACTATTATATCTAAAATTGTATTTTAAATGTGCATGCTGCACCTATTTATACTGAATATAATAACTTTGAAATACTAAAATGTATGTTCCACATAAAGAAAATAAAGTTCTTGAACACTTATGTGTCTGCTGATGGTGAATGTTCGGCAGGAAGAAGTCAACTGGTCTGCTGAATTCTGTTGTACTCACCACAAGTCAGCTGCCTTTATATAGAGAGATGCTAGGGCTTATTTTGCAACCACTACTTGTGAGGAGTCATTAAAAAAAACGGCGACCATGCTTTTGCAACGGAAGGACCTGCCCAAAGAGATAAGGCTCTTGAATGTAGTATTTCCAAAAAGGTTTTAAAAACCAGACGTGTTGATTGGTTACCTTTGATAACACGTCACGTCATACCTTTCGGACAAAACATGTACAAAAGCTATCTTGGCTTATCTGGGGAAAAGTTCTGGGGACGGCCAAGAGCAATAATGAACCTGAACAGTTAAATGGTTTGTAGATGTCAAAGAAAAGAAAACATAGTGTTATGCCTTATTAAATTCCATAATTTGTTTTAAATACCAGACGTGAATTCTGAAATCTACATATTGTTGTTATTCATCATGACCAATGATAGTTTGTACAAACTGTTACTGTACTGCAGTCATCTAGGATCTACTCTTGACCAAGTGACACCTCTGAGCAACATTTCACTTTTAGCAGTTTTAATAAATAAGATGATAAAATACTCAAAGTGATGTTTCTGTTGAATAGAGTCTTAATAAGAAACAAATGCAAAATTTCCTTTATTGAAAATAAAGAAATGTTTAGAATAAAGTGATACAAGGCTTTAATTTTTCTTGTGGCATTTTAGACCTTCATTTTTGACAGCTTACACATGAGTGTATTACTGTAATATCATTTTTCATGTTTTTTTTTAAGAAAAAGAGAAAAGAAAATTAAATAACTCATCACCAAAATGATTTAACATTTTAAATTGTTGTTCTTAGTTATTAGACAACCTTCCCCTGGTCAGGGCTTTGAAGAAGTAAGGATGAAGAAAGTAAAAAAAAAAAAAACTAACACACACACACACACACACACACACACCCCATGTTATATCTGGTTACTAACTGGGAATTTTGCTGTTGTACACACATGTTCTTACCCTCAGAAGGGTCTTGTTCTGTGAAAGTCACACCTTCTCAGTAAAACGTGCACACACAGTACGTGAAATGGTCACATATTTTTAATCTATTGATTTGTGTTCACAGGGGACGTTTTTGTCGTTTAATTCGTGTTGGCCAGGACGAAATGTGAACTAATGTATTGAAATGGGAAGCATATTTTGTGGTCAAAGCACGTCTGCGCTAGCGACTAGTATTCAACCCAGTCTCACGGCAGTACGTCAAATGGGTTGCACACACACACACACACACACACCTAGCATTGAGCTCTTAATTATGTAAGTCAAATTTATTTATTTAGCACAAAGTGCTTCACAGGCCAAATAAAAAAATACATTATAAAAAAATTGATAATCTTAAAAAGCACAATAAATCACAGTAAGTCATAGTAGTCATAGTAAAACACAAAAGCTTAAAATCCATAGGAATACAGTCACAACCTGCAAAGATGAAAATTGCAGTCAAATTAAATCC